>JAVHMZ010538123.1:0-13749 GCA_034782995.1 Amazona versicolor
TCCAGCATGGCGATACTTCCCTGCCCCTTTGGGCTTTGCTGCGCTACGCCGCGATAGGCAGGAAGGGCCGCAAAAAGGGTCACTAATACCAGCACCAAAGTGGCAATCGGCGAAAGAGCGCCGGCAGCGAGGAAAGATATGCCAGGCGCATAACCCAGCGAAGAAAAATAATCGACGCCGGTAAGACACATCACCTGCCACCAGGGATGGACGTCCGACTCCTCTCCGTGCGCGCCTTCCGGCACATTCAGGTCGGCTAATAGCCAGTTTTGAAACGCGTTCATCCTGGAAACCGATTAAAACACAAGCGGATCACGTCCCGTCATCCGATGCCGTATTTCGGCGCAGCCTCTGCCCGTCGGGAGAACCTTACCTGGATTCAGAAGACAGTGCGGGTCGAAAATGTTTTTCAAGTCGCGCATGGTTTCCAGCGTGTCGCCGGTAAACTGCTTCGTCATCAACTCGTTCTTCTCCATGCCGACTCCATGTTCTCCCGTTATCGAGCCGCCGGCGCGAACGCAATAGGTCAGTATTTCTTCGCCCGCTTTCCGCGCCAGCTGGAGTTCCTCAGGCCGATCCGCGTTAAACAAAATGATCGGATGCATGTTGCCATCGCCCGCGTGAAAGATATTGCCGATCTGCAGCCCGTATCGTCTGCTAACTTCGTTTATGAACTCGAGTGTGTCGGCAATGCGAGATCGCGGAACCACGCCGTCGTGGACATAATAGGTCGGGCTCACTCTCCCAATAGCTCCGAAGGCGTTCTTGCGTCCCTTCCAGAGCAGCTTCCGTTCTTCCGCAGTCTTGGCGATACGGAATTCGCGGGCGCCGGCGCTGCCGCAGACTTCGCGAAGTTCTTTCAGCTGTTCATTCACGGCCTCGCGCGCTCCTTCCAGTTCGATCAAGAGCACAGCGGCAGCGTCGAGCGGATAACCCGCGTGAGTGGCTTCTTCGACCATACGCAGCATGGCCCCATCGAGCATCTCGACTGCCACTGGCGTGATCAGCCGCGCCGTTACTTCAGCCACCGTTCGCGCACAACTGTGTATCGAGTCGTAGATTGCTAAGGCGGTCTGCACTGACTCAGGCACGGGAAGCAATCGCAACCAGGCCGCAATCACGAGGACCATCGTGCCTTCCGATCCGGTCAGCAAGCCGGTTAGATCGTAGCCCGGCATATCAGGAAGCGGACCGCCCGTATCGAACTCGCTTCCATCCGGCAGCAGGCAGCGCAACCCGGTCACATGATTGGAGGTAACCCCGTAGGCTAAAGTGTGCGGTCCCCCGGCGTTTTCCGCGATGTTGCCCCCAAGTGTGCAAGCACTTTGGCTGGAAGGATTGGGAGCGTAAAAGAGGCCGTGAGTCTGCGCCAACAAGTTCAATTCGAGATTGACGACCCCAGGCTCGACCGTAGCACGCTCATTTTCCGCGTCTATCTTCGACACACGGTTCAAACGCGAGAACGCGAGAACGATCCCGCCTTCACGCGCGATCGCGCCACCGCTCAATCCCGTTCCCGCGCCGCGGCCTACGATCGGAATGCCTTCCGTCGCGGCGATGCGAACGACGGCACTCACCTCTTGCGCCGTTTTCGGAAAAAGGACGAGATCAGGGCGCGACTTATCCACGCTGCCGTCGTATTCATATAACGTCAAGTCGTGCGCGGAGTCGAGATAAGCGCCTTTCCCGACAATCCCAACCAGTTTTTGTTTCGTCTCGGGAGAAATAGGTAGCTCGATTCAGAGAAGCGATTCTACGTAGTTCAGCACGCGCTGATCGCTCCAGTTTTCCTCGCCGACGATTTTCTTGCGGACCAGCCCCGAACGATCAATGATGTAGGTCTCTGGGATCTTGAGAGTTCCGTAGGCTAAGTTGATCTTTTCGCCGGATTGCCGCGCCGTTTCGAAGCTGACCGGCGTTCTGGTCAAAAACTGACGGTATGCGCCGGCGTCGCCGTCGATACTTAAGCCTAAAACCACAACCTGGCCGGGAAATCGTTTCTGCAGAACGTCAAGGCTTGGCATCTCCTCGACGCATGGTGCACAGTAAGAAGCCCAGAAATTCAACACAAGGATTTTGCCTGGAAAGTTCTGCGGTCCAAGAGTGTGACCGGCATCGGTGCGGATGCTGAAGGCTGGCGCCTGCTCGCCTTCCTTAATAATGTGTTCGTCGAGAGAGCGAGCGAGTACGGCAACGAAAGCGATAAGAAGCAGCGCTAAAGTGCCAAGTAGCAGGCCGTCGGTTCGGTTACGCATGGTGGAAGGGAAAACCCGCGATCATTAAGAGTGTAGCCGCTTTCTCTTGAGAAACATCTCGTAAGAGACATGTTAATCACGCGCCGAGCAGAGTTCTCCGCTTCCCACGTTTGCCGGAATCCACTCTGGTCCGACGAGGAAAATCGCGCCATGTATGGTCCGGCCGCGAACCCTCACGGGCACGGACACAACTACGTTTTAGAAGTGACTATCGAAGGCGAACCCGATCCTCAAACCGGCATGGTCCGCGACCTCAAAGACGTGAAAGAAATCATCAACCGCGAAGTGATCGAGCCCTTTGATCATCGCTTTTTGAATCGCGAAGTGCCTCCGTTTGATCGCGTGATACCCACTGCGGAAAATATCGCGGTAGAGATTTGGAACCGCTTACGCCCGCAGCTGACCGGCAGTTTGAGCCGCCTGCACGCGGTGCGCCTTGAAGAAACGGCGGACCTGGCGGTTGAATATCGAGGCGGCGAGTGATTTCGATTTGCCGTAAATACGCATTCTGTGCTTCCCACCGTTTGCACGTCCCGTCGCTTTCAGAAAACGAAAACAAGGAGTTATTCGGCAAGTGCAACCACCCGTTTGGGCATGGCCACAACTACGTGTTGGAAGTGCGTGCCGCCGCGGAGATCAAGCCGGAGACGGGCTTCGCGGTCGAGATTGACAAGCTTGATCGGCTGGTCCAGACCGAGATTCTCGCGCGTTATGACCATCGATATCTAAACGCGGAGTTGCCCGAGTTTGCCGCCACTGTTCCTACAACAGAAAACTTGGGAGCGGCGGTCGCGCGCTTGCTGCGAGCGGCGTGGCAATCTCATTTTCCCACCGGTCACGAACGGCTGGAGGGCGTACGCATCTTCGAAACCCCGAGAAACATCATAGAAGTCGCATGCCCGTAAATAAAAAGAAAGACGTGGTTAAAATGCCGCGCCGTGAAGGCGTGGAACAACCGGCGATTGCACCCCACATACGCGAAGTTCTTGATCTCCTAGGAGAGGATACCGCCCGCGAAGGCTTAGTCGATACGCCGGAGCGAGTTGATAAGGCGCTGCGATTCCTTACCAGCGGATATGCGACCGATATCGACAAGTTGGTGAACAACGCTCTCTTCTCGGTCGAATATGACGAGATGGTGGTTGTGCGCGACATCGAGTTCTTCAGCCTCTGCGAACATCACATGTTGCCGTTTTACGGCAAACTCCACGTCGGCTACATTCCCAATGGGCGCGTGGTTGGATTGAGCAAAATTCCGCGAATCGTCGACGCGTTCGCGAGGCGGCTGCAAATTCAGGAACGGCTAACGCAGCAGGTCGCAGACTGTATTCAATCTCACTTAAATCCTCAAGGCGTGGGGATCGTGTGCGAGGCTCAGCATTTCTGCATGATGATGCGCGGTGTCGAGAAGCAGCATTCGGGAACAGTTACCAGCGCAATGCTGGGCGTATTCCGCAGTCAGAAACAAACTCGCGATGAATTTCTCGCGTTGATTCAAAACCGCAGAACGTAACCGGCTGAATTGGACCGTGGTTTGCTCTCTGGAGTGCCATGGCACAATCTTTGGATCAACTTAAAACAAAGTACCAAGGCGTACTTGGAGTCATACAGCAGGTTAACGGGCATCTAGAAAACGTCAACATGAGCGGCGATAAGCTTTACATCAAAGCCGAAGTCGCGAATGAAGACATCAAGAATCAGGTTTGGAATGAGATTAAACGCATTGATGCCTCGTATGCGGATCTGACTGCTGATATCGTCGTAAATTCTTCGCTCCAAGCTCCAGCAACGCAGCAGTCAGCTCGTGCTGCTTCTGCCGGAAGCGGCCGGAGTTATACAGTGCAGCCCGGCGACACTCTTTCCAAGATCTCGCAGGAGTTTTACGGAAAAGCCAGTGAGTACAACAAGATCTTCGAAGCGAATAAAGATAAGCTCGAAAGCCCGGATAAAGTTCGAGCTGGCGTAACGCTAACGATCCCGGAGTAATCGATGAGCCTATTTGATCAGCTCGGAGGAATCCTCCAACAATATACTGGGGACGGCACCGCCCCCGCGGGTTCGCAACCAGCGACGACTCATTTCGATCAGGTAGCACAACAGGCTCCGCCTAATGTGCTCTCCGGCGCTCTCACTCAGGTTTTCCAATCTTCGCAAACCGGTTCTTTCGGGCAAAACATTTCCGATCTGTTCCGCCAGTCGAATCCTCAACAACAGGCCGGCATTCTGAATCAGCTTCTCCCCGCGCTTGGTGGCGGAGGCTTGGCCAGTCTAGGAGGCCTGTTGGGCGGTTTGGGAAGTTCGTTCGGGGGCGGAAACAACGTCACGCCGGAAACGGCGCAGCAGCTTTCGCCGGAGCAGGTGGAGCAGATCGCTAATCACGCGCAACAACATAATCCGTCGATTGTGGAGCAAGCGGGAAACTTCTATGCGCAGCACCCAACGCTGGTTAAAGCATTGGGCGCAACAGCAGCGGCATTTGCGCTGAAGAACATAGCCGAATCACAACGTCGTTAAACGCGGCCATTTTCCGCGATCCGCTCTCTGGGGCCTCGACTTCGACTTCGCGGCCCTTTTTATTTCAGCGCGACAAGCTCGTTAGGTCACAATGGAATTCTGAGGACTTCATGTCATCCCTAACTCGTAGACTCGTTCTCCAGATGGGTTGTACCGCGCCTTTGGCGATGATCAAAGCGCACGCGAACGCAAATGTTCCCCTTGAGCTGTTCGAGTACCGGGACGTCGAGCTTCGGCCCAGCCTGCTACGAGACCAATTCGATCAGAATCACCGGTTTTTTTCGGCCCTAAGCGAGGATCGGCTTCTGAAAATCTACCGGCAGCGCACGGGACATTCCGCTCCGGGGCCCGACATGGGTGGCTGGTACGATGACTTCTGCCCGGGCGCTCACTTCGGCCAATACGTATCCGCGTTGGCACGTTTTAGCGCGGTGACAAATTCGGATGCGACGCGTGCCAAGGTGGCACGCTTAGTAAAAGGCTACGCCGAAACGTTAGACACTGATGGCACTTTCTTCGCCGATCTTCGCTATCCCGCTTATACCTACGACAAATTAGTTTGCGCTCTTGTCGACGCTAAGACTCTTGCGGACGATCAAACAGCATTCGACGTCTTAGCCGCAACCACTCGTGCCGCCCGGCAGCACATGGCGGAAAAGGCGCTGACGGATGCGGAAAAGCGCGCCCGCCCGCATCGCGACGAGACCTATCTGTGGGATGAGACCTACACGTTAGCGGAGAATCTGTTTCTCGCGTATCAGGCCACGGGTGACCGGCTTTATTATCAGATGGCCGAGCGGTACATCGCCCGCGAAGGCTTTTTCGACCCGCTGGCAGACGGGCAGGACGTTCTACCCGGCCGGCACGCGTATAGTCACGTCAACGCGCTCAGTTCTGGAATGCAGGGCTACCTTAACCTCCATGACGCCCGGCTGCTCCGCGCGGTGGTGAACGCGGTAGACCTGATTCACAAAGACCAGAGTTACGCGACGGGCGGCTGGGGACCAAACGAAGCCTTTGTCACCGCCGGGAAAGGCGAATTGGGTAAGAGTCTAGGCGCCACGCGCCGCAGCTTCGAAACGCCTTGCGGCTGCTACGCCCATATGAAAGTGATGCGCTACTTACTCCGCGTCACTCGCGACTCGCGGTATGGCGATAGCATGGAACGCGTGATTTACAACGGAGTACTCGGAGCAAAGCCGATCCAGGAAGACGGGTCAAGTTTTTATTACTCGGATTACCACACTTCCGGTGTGAAGGCCTATAGACGGGTCATTCCCGGTGCGACCTACCGTTGGGATCTGGATGGCCGATGGCCCTGTTGTTCGGGCACCTTACCGCAAGCCGCGGCCGACTACGGCATCAGCACCTATCTTCGCTCTCCCGGTGCCATTTACGCCGTCTTGTATCACCCGTCTCGCGTGACCTGGAAGCAAGGCAGTTCGCGTTTGTCTCTCGAGCAACAAACGGATTACCCTCGCGGAAACGTCGTGCGCTTCCAGATAGCGGCATCATCCCCGGAAAGATTCGCCTTGCACTTACGAATTCCCGCGTGGGCGGGACCGGGCACGGCAGTAGAGGTAAACGGTCGTGCGTTAGGCGCACATTTAACGCCGGGAGCGTTTGTACCCATAGAACGCACCTGGAAATCGGGAGATCGAGTCGAGTTGCAGCTCGATCAAAGCACGCGGTTAATTCCGGTAGATGCGCAAACCCCCGATCAAGTGGCCGTCGTTCGCGGTCCGCAAGTCTTGTTCGCAATCGCTTCGGATCAGCCCACGATTCCGAGCAATCTCAATCTTTCGGCTGCCCTCAAGCCTGCGAATGGGAGCGATTGGACTCTGAATGGGACAGCGCTGCGCCCGTTTCCGGCTATTCAGGACGAGGTATATCAAACCTATTTAAAACTCGACACGAGACCGGCCTGACAGTCGGTAATCGCGTCACGAGCCGGCTTTGCGGGCTGAGCGAGCCGCTTCGACCGGGGCAGCCTTCGCCGCTTCACCGGCACTCGCTGCGGCGGCCTTGCGCGAGTCCACCTTTGAGGGCGGCGCAATCTCATGCCGGTAATCGTGATCGCTATAGCATGTCCGGCAGCGTACCTTGGCAGGCTCACTTCCCAACATCGATACAACGGCATGATTCGTAAGCCGTTTGCACTTAATGCAGAAATCGTCGATCACATCGCCTAAACGGACTTCCATCAGTGTGCCTCGCTTCCCGCCGGAGTTTCCGGCGGCGATTCTGGCACCCACCACTTGGCCGGTTCAAACCCGACGTACTTGCAGATGCGGAGCTCGCCGGATTCGTTTTCGAGCAAATCGCCGGGGTTAAGCGGCGCATGGGAGGAACGCAGCCGCAGCCAAAGAGAATATGGGTCCGGCGCTTCCATCCAGGACTCACCGCCGGCGCTGGTCTCGGCCTGCTCGGCAGATTGATAATCTTTGGCCTTAACGACGGCTTGGGCAGAAACATGCGGTGCCCAGCGGAACTGCTCCCGCGCTTGCTCCTTGATGCGGTGGATGCGGTAAAAGGGCATGCAGCCCTTTCATTGTAAAGCAGTTGAGAGAAGATTTGCGCGAAGGGAAGTACCGGCGGTCCGCGCCGATTCTCAACATCTTTTCTGGCGCTGAAAAGATCCGACGCCGAACTTCTATTTGCCTCGTGAAACAATAAAGACAGGCGCTATGCACACCGGAAAAGGCACGGCGGGTAGGTCCGAAACACGTTGAGTCAAAAAGCCCGGGCAGCCGTTCTGGAAGAGTTTCGGCAGCCGTTGCGCATCCGCGAGTACCCGATCGAACGGACGCCCGCCGGCTTTCTGGTTCGAGTGACCACGGCGGGAATCTGCGGCACGGACGTTCACCTTTGGCGCGGCGAATTGCCTATAAACCTGCCTGTAGTCCTAGGTCACGAGACCGCCGGAATTTTGGAAGAGATTGGCAGCTCGGCACCTGCGCGCGATTGGCGCGGCGAGCCTTTGCGGGTCGGCGACCGCGTGACCTGGGCAAGTTCTATTTCGTGCGGCACTTGCTTTTACTGTTTGGAAAAATCAATGCCGACCCGCTGCGCCGCGCGCAAGGCTTACGGGATCAGCTACCGCGCCGACACTCCGCCGTTTTTGCGCGGTGGGTACGCGGAGCGAATCGGACTCCGGCCAGAGACCGCTCTGTTCAAGCTGCCAGAGGAAGTCACCGATGATGCGCTGATTGGTGCCGGGTGCGGCCTCACCACGGCGATCCACGGACTGGAGCGCGCCCCTATCCAAGCCGGTGATACGGTTGTTGTTCAAGGCACCGGACCGGTCGGAATCGCCGCCATCGCACTATGTGCCGAACGAGATGCGGGCCGTGTAATTGCAGTCGGGGGGCCTCCGCATCGGCTCGAGCGGGCGCGAAACTTCGGCGCGGCGCATACGCTGGACATAGGCGATCTCCCCTCGCCAGCCGATCGGCGCACTGCGGTTTTGGAACTGACCGGAAGTTATGGCGCGGACTTTGTGATCGAATGCGTCGGCCAGCCACAGGCGCTGAATGAAAGCATCGGATTCGCTCGCGACGGCGCGACTGTGCTCGTCCTGGGGCAGTACGGCAACGGCGGCGACATTCCATTCAACCCGCATTCCATCACGAGAAAACAATTACGTTTGGTGGGCAGTTGGGGCTTTGAGCCACGCCATGTCGATTCTGCGTTGAAGCTGCTTAGCGGATCTTGGGGAGCCAAATTCGCCAGCGCGGTAACCCATCGGTTTCCACTCGACGGCGCGAACGAGGCGCTTGCAAATGTTCGCGATTGCGCCGGCGGAAAAACGGTGATCCAGCCGTGAAGCGCACCGCGGTGATCATCGGTTCGCTGCTCGCGATTCTTGTCCTGCTGCTCGTCCTGCGCAAACAGGAACCACCTTTGCTGGCTATGACCCGGGTCCGGCGGGGAACTATCGTTAGCAATCTTCCGACAAATGGCAAAGTCGAGCCGCTGGAGTGGGAGTCGGTGCGCGCGGAAGCGGCGGGGTTGATCAGCTCTGTTCCCGTCCACGAAGGGCAAAAAGTTTCTCCCGGTGCCGTGATCGCGCGTTTATCCCAACCCGGGGCGGAACAGGAATTGGCAGGCGCAATCGCAAGGGCGGCGCAATACCGCAGCGCCCTGGAGACGCTGCGCAAGGGCGGTCAATCGGAACAGCTTGCGGAGATCGATGAAGGCATCGCCAAAGCCCGCTTCGACCATGAAGTCGCCTATCGCGATTACCACACCTTGCAACGTCTGGTAGAGAAACAAGCCGCTACCAATTTCGAGGTGCAAAGCGCCAAGCAGCGCCTCGATTCCGCCGATCTTGCTATCAAGACGTTGACGCAGCGGCGTCAGGCGTTGGTCAGCCCGAACGACATTGCCGCCGGTAACGCCCGGCTTGCGGAAGCCGAAGCCGACCGGCAGTCGGCCGCTGTCAAGCTCGGAACTGGAATTGTCGTCACACGAGTGGCCGGAACCGTTTACAGTTTGCCCGCACGTCCCGGCAATTACGTAAACGCGGGCGACCTCCTGGCCAACGTTGGCAATCTTGATCAGTTGCGCGTAAAAGTATTTATCGACGAGCCGGAACTCGGGCGAATCAAAGTTGGATTGCCAGTGAAGATCACTTGGGACGGCTTGCCCAACCGCATATGGGACGGCACTGTCGAGCGTATGCCTACCGAAATCGTAGCGCTGGGTTCGCGTCAGGTAGGGGAAGTCTGGGCGACAATCTTGAACCTGCAGCATGACCTGGTGCCGGGAACGACGGTAAATGCGGATGTGCGGACGGATGTCTCTCAAAACGCGCTTCTGCTGCCGAAAACCGCTCTACGCCGTGATCGCGGGCCGGTTGGCGTCTACGTATTACGTGGCGGTCGCCTCGCTTGGCAACCCGTGCGGGTCGGTACTTCCGACGTTGCTGACGGCGCGATTTCGAGCGGGTTAAAGCAAGACGAATTGGTTCTCCTGCCCACCGATGTTCCAGTTAAAGAAGGAGACCGGGTACGCCCGATCGTGCGGTAGAATTTGCGTGGCGCTTGTCCTATCCGGTACCTTGAATCAGAAATCTCCGACGCGATGACCTATTACGAAGAGCTGGGGCTTTCGCCGAGCGCCACGTCCGATGAGATTAAAGACGCTTATCGCGCGTTGATTCGGCTTCTTCATCCCGACCAGCATCCCGATCCGAACCTCCAGCGCGTTGCCGAGCGTCAGGTCCAGAAACTGAACAGAATTTACGAGATTCTGTCTGATCCTGAGCGCCGCAGAACATACGATCGCGATCTCATGGAGAGCGCCGAACGCGCTCAGCCCATCATTATCCATGCGCCTCCGCCGCCTCGGCGATCTTTCAACAAAAGCTCTCTCGCTTGGATTAGCGCCGCAGTAGCTTTTCTCGTTCTGATGTTATGGATGGCTTCGCGCCCGGTTCAAACTCAGCCAACCTATTCGAGTGGCGCGAGCATCGTGGAGACTCCGGCGGTTGACCGGGTAACTGAAAAGCCGGTTCCGATGCCTACGACGCCGGAGCCGCGCGCGATGCCCACTAGAAGCAAATCTGATGAAAACGTGGAAACCGAAGCGTTGCGCGCCAGGCTTGCGCAAGCACTTAACGAGCGTGATCGCGCGATCGGCGAACGCGAACGGTTGATTGGGGAACGTGACGCAGCCCGTAACGAAGTCGGTCGCTTAGAGACGCGCTTGGAAATGGATGCGAAGCTGGTGGACCGCGCCTCGCAGCGGGCGATCGCAGCCGAGCTTCGGGCTGCATCCGCGCATATGGCCGATCGCAAACCCGCGCCCAACGAAACTCGCGCCGAAATCCGCACAGCCGAGGCAAAATCATCCGACGCTCGTATCAATGAAGCCCGTCTACCAGCAGCCTCTCCAACGCTAACTGCCAAAGTCAGTGCGCCGCCACCGCCGCCCGAGATCGCTCCGAATATCCACAACCCTTTGGCCGGAAATTGGGTTTACAAAAAGCCGGTCGAAGCGTCAAAAAACAAGGATCTGATCCCGCCCGAGTTTATCGAAACGACGATCACCGAGGAGAACGGCCAATTTCGTGGCACTTACCGCGCCCGCTATCGCGTTCCGAACCGGCCCGTGTCTCCCGACGTGAATTTTCAGTTTGCTGGAAGATTGAGCGGTGAATCCGGAAGCTTGCCCTGGAGCGGCGCTGGGGGCTCGAAAGGCGAAGTCTCATTCAAACTAATGGCCGATCGCTCTCTTCGCGTCGACTGGACTGCCTCCCAGCTAGGCAGTCTCGGGTTTTACAAAGGCACGGCAGTGCTCGTGAAACGTTCGGACTAAGCTCGCACGGACGATTGCGTGTCGCAAACTTCTTCTAGAAACAACATGGTTTCGCGATTCGCAATTTCCGGCTGATCGGTCGCAAACACGTGACCCGCGCCCGGCACAATTGCCAACTGCGCGTCGGAGATGCGGCTGGCCAGGATACGCGCGTTCTCCACCGGGATCAGGCGATCAAATGCTCCGTGAAGAATCTTGGTCGGCATCTTGATACGCGGCAGCCGGTTCCAACTCTGCCATAGAAACGTGCCAATCAGTTGACTGTAGTAGCCGCGAGAAGTGGGAATGGCGTTCATGCGCAGTCGCAAATCCTCTTCGATGCGTTCGGGAGCCGTGGAGTCGGCGTAAAGGATCGGGATCAGGCGGCGCATCTTTTGCTCCGGCGTCATCCGCTGGTATTCGCGCATGCTGGGGAAGATGCGGAAGTCCGGGCGGATGGCGTGACGGCCTCCGCACCATGTGCAACCAAGAAGAAGCGATCGGACGCGTTCGGGATAGCGAAACGTGAACTCCTGAGCGATCATGCCGCCCATTGACGCCCCGATGACATGTGCGCTGCGAACGCCCGCGGCGCTGAGCACGGCAAATGCATCGGACGCCATCCGAGGAATAAGATATGGCCCCCGGGGCACGTCGCTGCGGCCCGCGCCGCGGTTATCGAACAAAATAACGCGGTACTTCGTCGCCAATGCCGGCGCAGTTCGATGCCACATCTCGAGGGGAAAGCTCAGCCCCATGATGGCGAGAACCGGCTCACCCTCCCCCTGCTCTTCCCACCAGATTCTCGCGCCGTTGTTGGTGAGATAGGGCATGTGGCGCGGAACTGCGTTCTAGCGCGAGAGCGCCGCGGGCGCGGCGTTAGTCGCTTTGTAGGCCGCAGCAAATTCGTGAAAGGCTTTTAGAAGCTGTTTGCCGACAGTACCTTGTTTAAGTGGGATATCGCCGATGGATGTAACTGGTAGAAGATCGCGCGTGGTGGAGGTAATGAACACTTCGTCGGCAACCTCGAGTTCTTCAGGAAGGATTGTCTTTTCCGCGATGGATATCCCGGGAACGTGAATCGCTTCGATCAAAATCTCACGGGTAATTCCCGGAAGACATCCCGCCGAGAGCGGCGCGGTTACAACGCTGTTTCCGAATACCGCAAAGATGTTCGCGGATGTGCATTCGGTAACTTCGCCGCGTTCATTCAACAGAACACACTCGTCGAAGCCCTGGTCGTGAGCGCGCTCATACCAGCGTAGATTTTCCGCCCAGGATAGAATTTTGGCGCGAGAAAAGTCGGATTGGGAGTGACGCGCTTCCGGCTGATATACCAGGCGAACTGATTCGCCCCACTTGTTGCTTTCGGCGGTTAGCGCAATGACGTCGGCGGCGATTCCGGTTTGCGGTCCTTCCCACATACCGCCTCCATTGCGCACGAACACCAGACGCAGAGTCGCGTCCGAAACGCCATTCGCCTCGATCAGCCGGAGCAGATCGCGCCGTATCCGGTCGGGGTCGCGAGGCAGCGCGACATTGAGAAGTTCGGCATCGCGGCTAAGTCTGTTCCAATGACGTTCCCACGCGAACGGCACGCCGGCGTCGATCCGCAGCGTCGTAAAGATGCCCCATCCGGAGAGCAAACCGAGTTGTCCGGGACGGAGCAAAGCTTCCGTCGAGGTTCGAATCGCGCCATTGTGGAGAACGAAAGGATGGATCGCCATAACCGATTATGGCTCAAAAATGCGAGGCTCCAAAACGGCAAAAGCGCTTCGGGCGGTAATCCGGAAGCGCTTTTGCACAGGCTTGTACTGCTTGTTGGAACGACCGAGGGATTTCCTACTGAGCGACGCTCACGTCCTCGGCTTGTAAACCCTTGGGGCCTTTTTTGACAATGAAGGACACGCGCGCGCCTTCGTCGAGCGTCCGGTAGCCGGTCGACGCAATTGCGGAAAAGTGAACGAAAACATCTTCGCCGTTATCCCGCTGAATAAAACCAAAACCTTTAGCGGCGTTAAACCACTTCACTGTACCTGATTCTCTCATTACCTTGTATTTCTCTCTTTCTGGATCTCATCCGATGACGTACTTTTTAGAGAATGGCCCAGCGGAGATCACGGAGAAACACCTTGAGGTACATTCAAACAATTTCCGGCAGCGTGCGAGGAAGTAAAACCACTCGCTAGTCTACCACGGGAGAGCTTCAGGATTTCAACAAGTAATCTTCAAAGATTCGCTTTACTTGGCGAGCCGGTATACCCGCACGTAATCGAATTGCATCGTGAAGCCGGCAGCATTCTCGGCGGAAATGCCGATCAACGCGCCGCTGCCTAAGTTGTGAAGCCATGTCGACCCGCGGGTCCAGTTCACTCCATCGTTGCTGCTGTATCCGGTATAAAGCTCGCCCGAGTCGCGGCCGCGATGCACCGCAATGCGCAAGTAAGTCCAAGGTGCTGGAGGTCCGATCACGGAACTCCCGTAAGTGGGAAAGTATTGCGGGACTGGTCCCACCTGTTTGCCGAATTCCGTTTGACGTGTATCGAAGCTTGGAAACTCGTCGATCTTGATGCTGTTGAAATCGTCGCCATAGATGAACAGCGCCGGCTGCGCATAGTTATAGCAGCAACTCCCATCGAACGGCACCGACGACGCAACGCGCGTTTCCACCAGGTAGTCG
>JAVHMZ010538230.1:0-13742 GCA_034782995.1 Amazona versicolor
ATTACCCATCTGAATGCCCACCTGCGCTACCCCGGGCAATGGCTTCCCGGTCTGATGCGAAAAGTTGGCGAGATCGCCGATCACTAGAATTTCCGGAGGTCCACGCACGGAAAGATCAGGCTCAACAACAACGCGGCCCATCTTGTCTGATTCCGCGCCCGTTTGATCGCAAATCATCTTTCCAAGTAGGGAGGCCTTTACTCCTGCGCCCCAGATAACGGTTTTGCTCTCAATGCGGTCCAACTTGTCCCCGCTCTTGACCGTGACGCCATTCTCGTCGATACCGGTGACCATCGTGTTGAGCCGCGTTTGCACACCCAGCTTATGCAACTGGTCTTCGGCGCTTTTCGATAGATCGTCGGGGTAAGAACTCAGCACGCGCGGAGAGCCCTCCACCATGATGACTTGTGCCTTCCGCGTGTCGATTGACCGGAAATCGTGGACCAAAATATCTTGCGCAATTTCGGAGATGGCTCCAGACATCTCAGTTCCTGTTGCTCCGCCGCCAATAATTACGAAGGTGAGGTACTTCTGCCGCAGCTCCGGATCGTCCGTCCGCTCCGCATTCTCAAAGGCGATCAGGATACGGCGCCGAATCTCGGTAGCATTTTCAACGCTTTTAAGCCCGGGCGCAAGCGGTACCCAATCTCCGTGGCCGAAGTAATTATCCGTGGATCCAGAGGCGGCAATCAACGTGTCATAAGGAACCGTTCCGCCGTCCGCAAGTTCTACTGTTTTCGCATCCACATGGATGGCGGTCACTTCGCCGAGCAGCACGCGGGTGTTCTTGTTATCGCGTAGTACGCCTCGGATGGGCGCGGCGATTTCACCAGGGGAGAGCGCGCCGGTCGCTACCTGATAAAGCAGCGGCTGAAAGAGGTGGAAATTGCGTTTGTCAATTACCGTGACTTCGGCTTCGGCATGCTTCAACGCTTTGGCCGCGTTCAATCCTCCAAAACCCGCTCCGATGATTACGACCTGATGACCCATGGTGTCAGTCTACGGCTTAGATGCCTTGGCGATCGATTATGATGGTTGCGAATGGGCCAACTCACCGCGAAAGCGCACAGTCTCTTCGACGTTTATTTGATCTGCCTGCTGTTTCTCGGGCCGATTCTTTTCGGTGTGGAAGGGCCTGCAAGGTGGATTTTATGGTTGGTGTGCGCCGCTCATTTTCTGGTGACCGCCGCTTCGGATACGCCGCTCGGCCTCATCAAGGCAATTCCATTCACGTTGCACGGAACGATTGAGTTGGTTGTCGGCGCGTTGCTCCCGTTTGTTCCGGTCCTGTTTGGCTTTTCCCACCTCCCGAATGAACGCCACCTGTTCTACGGATTAGGGTTTGGAATTTTGGTGCTCTGGTTCTTAACCGACTACAAGTTCAAGTCCACTGCCTGGACCAAGGAAGCTCACGTGGATACGGGCGTGGACATCACCGGAGAACATCTAAAAGCACATCATTCCCAATCGCATTAGTCAGCAGTGCATTGCCATTAGGCAATAATCTGCTTGATAGAACCCTCTCCCTCTTCCACAAGCCGCATCGTGCGGCCAAAAACGGGTAGTTGCAATTTCTTATAGTCCAGCCCCATTTGCTGGAGAACGGTAGCATGCAGGTCGCTGTAATAATGGCGGTTCTCCACGGCGCGATATCCGAATTCATCGGTTGCGCCATGTACAGTTCCGCCCTTGATGCCGCCGCCCGCAAGCCACATGGTGAAGCCCCGTGGATTGTGATCGCGGCCAGTTAAGTTCTGCGACCATGGGCTTCTGCCAAACTCGCTCGCCCAGACTACTAATGTGGAATCCAGCATCCCGCGCTGCTTTAGGTCTCGGATTAGCCCTGCGACCGGTTTATCACTCGCACGGCAGAGCGGTTCGTGGCTCTTCATGTCTCCGTGGGCGTCCCAAGCACCGTTACCGCCCCCCGCGTGACAAATCTGAATAAAGCGCACATCTTTTTCCGCCAATCTGCGCGCTAGCAGAAGTTGGCGGCCGAAATCATCAGTTTCCTGTTCGCCAATACCGTAGAGATCGGTCACGCTCTTCGGCTCATTCGCGAAGTCCACTAGCTCAGGCGCGGAAAGCTGCATCTGCGCCGCTAATTCGTAAGCCTTTACGCGGGCCTGAATATCGGTGTTCAACGCGTAATGCTCGCGGAATTCTTTGTTCAGAGTTTCGAGCTCTTGCATTTGCTGCTCTCGCTCGGAAGCCGTCCCTCCCTTCGGAGGGTAAAGATTTGGTATCGGCGTATCGCCAGGTTGGAACGGAGTCGCTGCGACGGTCGCGCCCAAATAGCCGCCTGTCACCTGCACAGGTGATGATGGCCGTCCGATGTTTACAAATGTCGGAAGATTCTTGTTTGCCGAGCCTAGAGCGTAAGAGATCCAACTTCCGAAGGTCGGGTGATCAAACTGACGCCCACGATGGCCGGTAGTTGTCTCAATCACCGCCGGAAAGTGGTTGCCCTCATTGCACCAGAACGATCGCACTACCGAAATATCGTCGATGACACCGCCGACGTTCGGAAACCAGTCCGAAACAGGGATGCCGGATTGCCCGTACTGCTTGAAAGTGCGCAAGCATGGGATCACCGGCCGTTTCATCTCGGCGACATTGTCGCCGAATCCTACGGCGTCCACCAGAGTGCCCGCAAGCTTGTTGTCCTTTGGGTCAAAGGTATCGATGTGGCTCACCCCGCCGCACATGAAAAGAAAGATGACGGTTTTGGCCTTGGGCTTATAATTCAAACCCATGTGCGCATCCTTGATCTTTCCTTCGTCGGCGAAAAGACCGCCCATGGCAACGCCAAAAAAACCTCCGCCCGTCTGGTACAGAAAATGACGGCGGGATACACGGCCGCAGGGATATACGCTCTTGGCACTCATATCAATCACCGAACGTAGATAAACTCATCGAGATTCAACAAAACCCAGGCAAAGCTTTTCAGCTTGGCCGCATCATTGTTCACAAACGTAAGCGATCCATCTTTTTCGGAAGGTGACGGAGGACGGGAAAGAGTAATTTTGTATGCAAGATCTACTGCTGAGCTCATATTCCAAGCAGACTCTTTTTGCAAGCGTTCCGCCAGCTTCACCGAAGCGTTTTCAACAACCGGATTATTCATCATGAACAAGCTTTGCGGGGCGGTGACGGTTTGTGTCCTCAGAGGACAAGGAACACGGCCGTCGTCTACGTCGAAGGCCTGAAGGAAGTTCGGGACAACGTCCCGATTTGGTGAATAGCCTCTGACCATATAGATACCGCGGCGGTTTGTACGAGAATCGGTTGCCGGACTGCCTCGCCTTCCTCCGCCTTGCGGATTCGGGTCGAATGACCGCCCGCCCAGCGAGAGATCGAGCGTGCCCGCTGCGGAGAGAATTTCATCCCAGATGGGCTCAGCTTCTAAACGTTGCAGATTGAATCGCCAGAGGTACGTGTTGCCAGGATCGACCTTGCTGTTAGCTATGACCAAATCCGGCGAGGCCTCAGAAGAGCGCTTGTAAGCATCGGACGTAATCATCAGCCGCGTCATTGCTTTCATGCTGAATTTCTTTGCGACGAATTCAGACGCAAGCCAATCGAGCAGCTCAGGATTCGAAGGGGCACCGCCGAGCTTGCCAAAATCACTCGATGCTTTCTGCAGCCCTTCTCCGAAATGCCATTGCCAAAGCCGATTCACGGCTACACGCGCGAAAAAGGGATTGTCAGGCGCGGTGAGCCACTCGGCGAAGGCGTCGATGCGACTGTTGCGAAAGTAGATGTTCGCGGGAGCAAAGGGCCAACCTGGTTGAACCTCATGATTTTTCTCGGGCCGCTCCACATCTCCGCTGGTCAGGATGTAGCTTTTTTCGGTTTCGCGCTTGCCGTCCACTTCCACGGTCCAGAATGCAGGCAGATCGGCGGGCCGGCGAGCCTCCTGATTCAGCTTCCTGGTTAATTCTGTATACTTGGCGGCAGTCTCCGGCGGCATGGCTTCTTTCAGCGGTCCGCTGTCGATGCGCAGTACCGGAAAATAGTCGTCCGCAATCTTCTGTTCTGCGGGAGTGCGGTCCTTTTCCGCTTTACGAACGATGGCCTGTACATTCGCGGGAGTCATCGCGACACGCTCGTCATACAACTTCTTCATGTAGGGCGCGGCTAAAGCATCAATAGGTGCTTGAAGCGCCAGACGCTTTGCTTCATACTCATCCATCGCCTTGGCATGCTTGTTAATTTCCGCAACGGTGGCGAGCGTCACCTTCTTCACCACCAGCGGATCAAACAGCGCCTTCATTGAATAGAAGTCTCGCTGCTTGATGGGGTCGTACATGTGGTTATGACACTTGGCGCACCCTACGGTCATTCCCATGAAGGCTGTGGAAACAGTTTCAACAGCCGTAATCGGAAGCTCTCCTACCTCGTGGTTGTCGCGAATCACATCGCCTCGTGCGAGGAATCCTAACGCAAACAGGTCTTCCGGACGAGGCTCAATGCGGCTTCGGTAACCGGTTGCCGAGATCTGGCTGCGGGCGCTGGTGCGATAACCCGTTAACTGGGCGTTTACGAATTGATCGTAAGGAAGATCATTATTAAGCGCTGAAATTACCCAATCGCGCCACATGTGAATGCCCGCCGCGGCGAGCATGCGCTCATCGGAATCGGCATAGCGCAGCACGTCAAGCCAGTGGCGGCCATACCGCACGCCATATTGCTCGCTGGCCAGCAGTTTATCCACAACCTTTTCGTAGGCGTCAGCGGAACTATCTTGCATAAAAGCGTCCTGGTCCGCAGGCGATGGAGGAAGCCCGACCAGATCCATGTAGACGCGGCGCAACAGCGTAAGTTTATCCGCCGGGCCGGTAGAACGAAGGCCCTTCGCTTTCAACTTGGCAGCTAAGAAAGCGTCAATCGCATTGCTTGAAACTGCGGGCATGGCCGGAACCGAGGGCCGTACTACCGGCTTCAAACTCCAGAGAGCAGGGGCTTTGGCTGTTGCAGGAGCAGCCGCTTTATCGGGAACACCCGCGGCATAAGAAAAAGAGCAAAGGAGGAAGTACGGAAATACTCCGGGACGCATGGATGCCAGGGGGAAACCTCCCATGTAGTCTATCATTTACTCATTGAATTCCCTGCAGTTTTGTAGCAAAGGGCTGCTTGAAAAGGAGGGTTGGACCGGCTTTGAATCGCAGGTTATTTTTACTCCGTGCGGGAGCAGCTTCGCTCGCGGCTCGGATTAACGCTGCGTCCGTTCACCAGGGATTTGCCGACGTGGCAGACGTCGCGGGAGTTCGGTTTCTACACAACGCCGGCAGGACAACTCAAAAGTATCTTCCGGAGTCTATGGGCTCAGGCTTGGCGATGTTGGATTACGACGCTGACGGCAATTTGGATCTGTTCTTCGTTAATGGTGCTCAGCTTCGGGAAGCCATGCCGGCTGACTACAAGCCAGACAAAACCGATCCGCGTTTCTGGAACCGCCTCTTTCGTAACCGGGGTGACGGAACGTTTCAAGATGTGACAGAAACCGCAGGTTTGCGTGGAAGCGGTTACGGGATGGGCGTGGCAGTAGGAGACTTCAACAACGATGGTTTTCCGGACCTGTACATAACCGGTGTCGGACGAAACAGTCTTTACCGCAATAACCGCAACGGCACCTTTACGGATATCACCGAGCAAGCGGGAGTTGCATGTAGCGGCTGGTCCACTGGCGCATGTTTTGTGGACTACGACCGCGACGGGTATCTGGATCTCATCGTCACCCGGTATGTCCAATGGGATTTCAGCCAAAACCTTTACTGCGGTGAACACCGCCAGGGATACCGCGCCTTTTGCCATCCCGATCAGTTCAAACCGGCAACTCATGTGGTTTACCACAACAACGGCGACGGCACCTTTACAGACGTGTCAAAACAAAGCGGCATTGGCAACGTTGCGTCGAAAGGCCTGGGAGTGGCGATCAACGATTTTGACCGCGATGGGTGGCCGGACATTGTGGTGGCGAACGACTCTTTCCCCGAGCAGCTTTTTCGAAACAACCGCAACGGGACCTTCACCGAGATAGCTACAGAAATAGGAATGGCCTACGACGAAGACGGTAAGACGTTCGCCGGAATGGGGGCCGACTTTGCGGATTATGACAACGATGGTTGGCCGGATGTTTTCATCAACGCGCTCGCCCGGCAGCGTTATTCGCTCTACCGCAACCGTGCGGGCCGAAGCTTAGACTACGTTTCGGATTCCACTGGAATCGCAGGCGTGAGTAACGCTCACTCCGGGTGGGGAGCAAAGCTTTTCGACTATGACAACGATGGTTGGAAGGACCTGTTCGTAGCGCAAAGCCACGTTATGGATAACATCGAGCTGACGCAACCATCCAATCGCTACCGAGAGCGGCTGTTATTGGCGCGCAACCACAAGGGTAGGTTTGAGGACGTTTCATCCGAGGGCGGAGAAGTCTTTCAAAAGCTCCTGGCCGCCAGAGGAGCGGCCTTCGGAGATTTGAATAATGACGGCTTTGTTGATATCGCTGTGAATTGCAATGACGGACCGGCCGTCGTTCTGATGAACCGTGGCGGGAACGGCAATCACTGGCTCATCGTGAATGCCGTGGGCACAAAGAGTAACCGCGACGGCATCGGCTCGGCGATACGTATTGTCAGTAGTTCCGGTGCGGAGCAGCACGGCTATGTAACAACGGCGGGCAGCTATCTTTCCGCAAGTGATAAGCGCGTGCACTTTGGTTTGGGAGCCGATCGTTTGGTCAAGCTGTTGGAGATAACCTGGCCCAGCGGCAAAGTGCAGCGGCTCGCGGACATTCAAGCGGACCGCGTCCTCACAGTTAAAGAATAGCCATCCGCGCTTCAGACGCTGATTTAAACTGAGTGGTTGGTGCGGTCAAAAGCAGTACTGGCCGGGTTCTTCGCGCTAGCCGCGAAAGCTCAAACGCTGGAGCAAGCCAAGCGCGCTTTTGATGCAAAACGCTACGCGGAAGCTGCGAAGCTGTTCGAAGCAGCCCGGCAGAGCGACGCAGCCTGCGAGATTCCGTTCTACCTCGGCATGGCAAGGTATCGCCTTCATGAAATCGATCTGGCGTTAATCGCTTTCCAGGAAGCCGCTAAATGCAATCCAAGCTTCACGCTTACGCATGTCGCGCTCGGCGAAGCCTATGCGGAACGGGGAAACGATGCGGAGGCGCTCACCTCTTTTGAAAAAGCTTTAAGTCTGGAACCGGGAAATGAATCGGCGTTGCGTGGCGCCGCGTCGATTTACATGCGTTCCAAACAGAACGACAAGGCTGTAGCCGCTTTGGAAGCTTTGACAAAACGGGAGCCGAATGACGCTCAGGCCCACGCGGATTTGGGCGCCGCCTACTTCGGCACCAGCAATCTACAGAGCGCGGGAAAGGAGTTTCAAAGAGCGCTTGAACTGAATCCGAAATCCGCCGCTGCGCTGCTTGGCAAGGGCAATGTCCTGTTGCGGGAAAATCAAGACCAACCAGCGCTCCAGGTATTGAAACAAGCGGTTCTCTTATCTCCAAGGGCGTTCGAGCCGCGGTTCGTTCTCGGGTCTGTGTATAACCGCTTGGGCCGGTTTGCCGAGGCAGTGACAGAACTGGAAACGGCGGTGCGGCTGGGGGGGACAGATCCACAAATCTACTATCATTTGGCGCGCGCCTATGGGGGGCTCGGCCGAACCCAGGAACGAACCAAAGCGTTGGCTAAGTTCGCGGAACTCCGCCAGAAAGAAAGCGCCGATACGGAAGCGCGGCGACAAAGCGTGCAGCTCATTGCGCAAGCTAAATCACTCGTCGATTCCGGTGATCTTCAGTCCGCGTTAAAGCGAATGAAACAAGCGCGCGATCTTGGTCCGCCCGACGAAACTATTCTTTTTCGCATGGCAAGCCTCGACTATGATCTGGCCCATTACCAGGAGGCTCGGGACTCGATTCAGGGCGCAATCGCGCTTGCTCCTTCCCAATGGCTCTATTATTTTCTGCTTGGCTTGATCGAAGGGCGGTTAGGGAAATTGGAGCCTGCGCGCGCTAGCTTGTTACTGGCGGTTCAACTGAATCCGTCTGCTGCTGATGCTCGCAATGCGTTGGGAGAAGTCGCGCTGCGGCAGGGCGACCTGCGGGCCGCGCAAGTGAACTTTGAAGAAGCCGTGAAGCTTGATCCGGGGCAGGCGGCCTATCGCTCCAATCTGGAGAATGCCCGGAAGGCCGCCGTCCGATAATTAGTACCGGAAGCGCAGACTGAATTCGATGTTGCGCGGCTGGTTGGATTGAGGATTAGTGAATTGTCCAAAATTCGCGCTGGTCACGTTGTTGCCGACGCTACCCAGCAAGTGCCGGTTTGCAATATTGAATGCTGAAGCCCGAAACTCAAAATTCTTGGTTTCGGCGTGGCCCACCGGAAAGTCTTTGCTCAGCGCAACGTCTTCGCTCAGCTGAATCGGCTGGCGAAGGTTAGGAATATAGGCCGGCACGTCACCGAAGACGCCATTCGCGGGTTGAATGAAGGCCGCGGGATTAATGTAGCGGCTATTCGGATCCTTGGGATTAAAGCTCGGGTTGAGTAGCGGCTGCCCCTGAACATAGCTGGGCCGGGCGCTACCGGCTCCGTAAAGATTCTGGCCGGAAACAACTTGAATCGGATTACCGCTCTGATAGTGCTGCACAGCCGATGCGCGCCAATTCCCGAAGGCCGCATTGATGACCGGATGCCAATTCGCCCCGAACGGTTTACCTTTTCCAAACGGCAAATCATAGATTGTCGCGGCGGAGAATACATGTGGGCGATCAGCACTCGATATCGACTTTTCAGTATTCCGTGAGTACACGTTGATCGAGGTGTTGTTGGAAATAAATTTCGAGAACGTGTACGAAACGAGCGAATACAGGCCGTGCGAATAATTATGCTGAAAGCTGCTCTCAAAGCCGTGCCAGGTACTGTGGCCGCCGTTCGTTGTGCCGCCAAAACCGATGTTGTATTGAGGGAAGGGGGCGAGAGACTGAGCGAGTGAGAGATTCATCGGATAGCCGGCATAGGGCAGCCGATAGCCGCTATTCACAACAATGGGATTGGATAAAACGCTGCTTAACGGAGAGGAGAGAAGCGTTCCATAAATCCCGATGTATTTCGGATCCAACTGGTTATAGTTCTGGCTGGATTGCAACTGATTTCCCAGGTTTGCGTGATAGCTGCCGCGAATCAGAGTCTTGGGAGAGATGCTGTGCTCAATGGTGAAGTTGTAGTCGTAAAATTGGCCAACCTGGCCGTCTGAGATGTAGCTGGGGCTTCCAAAATTCTGAATCGACGGACTCACAATCGGGGGTTTTCCGTTCGTCACCAAACTGCCGAATGTGTTGAAGCCATCCTTCAGCAGGAACGACACGCCGCTTGAGAGGAAGTTGCTGACCGCATTGAAGTTTCCTCCGAAGCCCTGGATGCCGTTATCCGCGTTTCCATCTTCGCGATTGGAATCATAAAGAATGCCGCCGCCCCCACGAATCACGGTTTTTGAGGTGATCTGGTAAGCAAAGCCAAAGCGCGGACCCCAGGCATTCTTTCGTGCTCTGAGCAGAGTGGTACGCCCGGTTCGGCCATCGCCCGATCCGGCAAAAATCAAGGCTCCCGGCAGGTTTCCCGCGGCAGGATTTGGGACTGTAGGATCGAAATTGCTGTTCTGATAATTTTCTTCGCGGCGCGGCAGCGGCAGGTCGTATCGAAGCCCCACGTTGATGGTCAAGCGGTTGGAAATCTTGATATCGTCCTGAATGAATGCAGCGTAGTAGGGAAAAATGTAATTGATGTTCGCTCCGTAATTGAAGCTTCCTCCGGATGCGGTTCCAAGTAGGAAGGAAGCATAATCGAAGCCAGTTGTTCCGCTTACGCTGGGATTGCCGGTGGCGCCCGCGCCAAAGCTTGCGTTGCCTGAGCAGCCATTGCAATCCTGGCGCGAGTAAGAGGCGCGAACGAACTCAAATCCGGCTTTGATGGAGTGCTTGCCCCTCAACCAGGTAAGCGTGTCGTTAAAGCTGTACGTTCGCCCCGGTGAGCGCGTAGAGATGTTGGTGTTGCGGTTGCCGTAAGTTCCTAGGGAGTAGGAGCTATAGTTCGGTGACTTTCCATAACTCAAGTCGCCGGGGATCGAAGTCGCTTTGCCATAGGTTCCGTCAAAGGCACCGAGATTGGTGTTCCCCTGCTCGCCCAAATCGCGCTGATTGTAGCCGAAGGCGAAGTGATTTAGGAGATTGCTGGAGATGGTCTGGTCTCCGTTGATCCGGACCCATTTCGTTGTGCCGAACTCCTGAAAACCTTCACTAATGGGACCGGGAATAGGCCCCATCAGCGGATAGCCGTTGAAATACTGACGGCTGAACACGCCGCTGAAGTGCATGTTTTGGGTAGCGTTGTAATCGCCCTTCACTGCGTAGACACCCTGGTTCTCACCCGGCGTTCTGGTACCGTTATTCACAATCGCGTTGTTGTTCAGGAAGCCATTCGGATTGGAAGGGAGCGGCACGTAGCTTTCAATCAGGGAAGCCACCGGATTGATGCGGCTTGGGCAAATTACATTCAGGACGCCATTGCAGGCAAGTCGAGCCCGCTGCGAAGCGTCCGCAATCAAATTCCCGCTTGCATCGAAAGGGTCGTACAGGGGAATAACAGCTCCTCGAGAATCGGTAAGCGTGCGGAAATCCCCGTTCTTGAAGGCAGCGGGTGCAAGATTGATCAAGCCCGAGTTGGAGACATCCTTCGCACGGGAACGTTCACCGGAAAGGAAAAAGAAGGCCTTATTGCGCAGATCGAGAAGCTTCGGAATTCGGATTGGCCCGCCGAAGCTGGCGGCTTCCAGATTTTGATTGTGGATCACGGGATGCGCGCTGGTGGGAGCAGTATAGAAGAAGCCTGAAGCATTCAAGGCTTGGTTCCGAATCACTCCGAAAACGGTCCCATGAAATTCATTGGTGCCGGATTTGGTTGTGTAATTCAAGATTCCATTAGAAGCGCGGCCGAACTCGGCTGAGTAAGCGCTTGTCTGGACCTTGAATTCTTCAATCCCCTCCGCGCTCACCACGCGCATTTGAGGATCGTTCTTGCGCTCGCTCTGGGCTTCGGAACCGTCCAGCAGTTGACTGGCTCCGTTCGCCAAGCCGCCCGCGATGCGAATGTTAGCAGTGGTGCTGTCAGGGTCGCCAGTGAGATTGGTGTTCACCCCTGGAGCAAGCGAGGTGAAGGCAACGTTGCTGCGCAGGCCGCCATTTGCAAACAACGGCAGGTCGTTGATCGCCTTGTTGTTGATGACTTGGCCCAGGTCGCTCTTGTCAGTCTGCAGCAAAGAGACATTTGACTGGACCTCGATCACATCCCGAGTGGAGCCCAACTGTAATTGCACGTCAACGTGAGTGGTAGTGTTCACGTCCACATGCAATTGGGGTGTCTCCGCGCTTCGGAAACCGTCCTTCGAAACGGTCACCTTATAATCGCCAGCGGGAACGTTAACAAAGGTATACGTGCCGGCGCTGCCTGACATCACGTCGCGGTTCAGGTTAGTGGCTGGATTTTGCAGAACAACTTTCGCGTCTGGAACAATTCCACCGGAAGCATCCGTGATGGTGCCGCTGACGGCACCTCGGTCTTGCGAAAGGGCGATACAGGGAAGGAAAAGGGATAAGAAAAAACTGCGGCGAAATGTCATGAATGACTCCCTGAGCAACTCAACGTGGGCTCTTCGAGAGATTATCATAGGGCAGCAGAGGAAGGGCGTTTTGAAACAGAGAATTTTTGCGAATTCAACGGATTTTGATATGAATGTTTGATGCCTTAAGCAGATATGCGCTGATCTTTCTGGGCGCAGGCCTGGGCGGCGTCGCCCGCGCCGCAATTGCGACCGCGGTTATGGATCGCTTTCAAGGTCCGTTTCCCTTCGGCACCTTTCTGGTAAACGCAAGCGGATGCTTCGTGATCGGTGTCCTGATGACGCTGATTGCAGCGGTGAGCCCGCACCCGTACTGGCGTTTGTTTCTGGTAGTGGGTTTTTTAGGCGGCTACACGACATTCTCCAGTTTCACTTGGGAGACATTGTCCGCCTGGAAATCCGGGCAGAGCGCAGTAGCAATGCTCAACGTGCTTGCGAGCGTGATTGTCGGTTATGCCTCTGCTTGGCTGGGCGCGCTTATTGCTTCGCGCTATTCTCTCAGTTCTTGACGGCTGGCTTCTCTTCCGCTTTTTCTTCTTCGACCACCTTTGGGCGGCGAAAACGCGGCGTGGGCTTGGCGCTGGCCAGTTCACAAAAGCTTTGCAATGTCTCGGCATTCTTGGCGGGGTTGGCGGTTAGAAAGCGAACGCTGCCTTTTGCGTCGGGCTGGAAGCTGATATTTCCGTTGTCTTGCACACTAACGCGGCCAGGGTCAGACAAGTGAAAGTCTTCGGCCGCCGGACGGACCGCATAGAGAGCAGCCGCCATTGCGGTTGTCGGCGCATCGTACGGCATCGCCTGAGCTGCTCGGTAGGCATCCGCAACGGGGTGAGCTTCTTGATACGAGTAGTCTTTCTCAATGCTGGCGGCGGGATACCGAAGCGCGTTGCCGACCTCTCGCCCGCAGACGACGATGGGAGTAGGCCAGCCGGAGAGAACTTCCCGAAGAGCGGGTAGATCGGCGGCAAAGTTTGCGTCCGGCTGCTTTGCGGAGAAGTCACCTCCCGCAATCACCAGCACGCTGACTTTCGCGCTAATCAGGTCCGGCGCGCCTCGCATCGCCAAAAGCTTTGCAAGGTTGGTAGCGCGGCCGGCCATCACAATAGATGCGTTTCCGTCATATTGCGCGGTCAGCGCGTTTCGGATCAGAGCTTCCGCAATCGCGGTTTGGTTCATCTGGTGAACGCGCGGTGGATACTTCGCAAGTGTTACGGAGAGCAGCGCATTCTCGCGTCTCGGCTTACCTCCAACGGAAAGGCCGATATTGGTGGGTGGTAAAAAGACGGCCATCGGACCCGTAGTCGCGCTGGAATAAAACTTCTCGATCACGTCGATCAACTGAACCGACTTTAAACTCCCGTTGCTGCTGGAGAGCGAAATCAACCGGCACCGCTGCTTGCCTTCACAGCCATGCAGAAGGGCAAGAGCTAAAACCGTATCGATTGTTTCGCCGAAACTGGAATCGTAAACAATGCCGCGCGGCGGTTTCGCCGATCCGAACTGCATGTTCTAAGTAAGGTCGAGACCATCCAGCGGGCCAGTCGAATCTCCAAAGTGTTCCGTAGGCACGCCCATGCGGTCCATCATGGTGAGGAAGAGATTGCACATCGGAGTCTCCTTGCGGTAGACGATGCGCCTCCCGGTCTTAAACGCGTTTCCGCCGCGGCCCGCTATGAGTGTTGGCAAGTCTTCATGCAGGTGCCGGTTTCCATCTGACAAGCCGGCCCCATAAACAATCATGGAATTATCAAGCAGCGTTCCGCCGCCTTCGCGGGATGACTTCAACTTGTCCAGCCAGCCTGCAAACTGCTGAACATGATAGGTGTTGATTTGCGCGACCTTCTCCATCAGCTCTGGCTGATTCCGGTGATGGGTCAAAGGGTGATGGCCGTCGGGAATACCGATTTCCCGGTACGAGCGCGAGGTGCCTTCGTGAGTGACCAGGAATGTAACAACGCGCGTGAGGTCAGCTTGAAACGCGACGGTAATCATGTTGGTCATCAGGCGAAAATGCTCAGCGAAATCGGCCGGCATGCCATAAGGTTTGTCCATGCCGGGAT
>JAVHMZ010538332.1:0-13738 GCA_034782995.1 Amazona versicolor
AAGTAAGAGAGTGCCAGAAAAGCTTGCGGCAGAAGCTAAGGAAAGTACTCTCGAAATTCGCTCGTTATCGCCCGTACTTGCGGCAGTCGCAGTGTGCGCCGCGGCGTTGCTCGCGCTTATTTTTCTAGCCATCGCGCGCTCGGGTGGCCATTTCGGCTACCCCATGGACGATACCTACATCCACATGGCAATGGCCAAGAACTTCGCGCAAAGCGGAATTTGGGGAGTCACTCGTTATGCATTCAGTTCGTCGACCTCGTCGCCGCTGTACACGCTCCTCCTGGCCGGTACTTACGGCTTATTTGGTGTGAGCGAGTGGACTCCTCTGATCCTGAATGTGCTTGCTGCCGGCGGCCTCCTGATCGCAATGGACGCAGTTCTGACAAAGGGAGGTTACAGGCCTGGAGCTCGCTGTATTCTATTGACCGCATTTGCGTTAGCCATTCCGCTGCCCATTCTTATTCTCGGAGGAATGGAGCACGTGTTGCAAGCCTTAGTCGTACTTGCTTTTATTCATTGTTCCGGAATCGCTCTCGCGCGAGATGTCGAAGGCGGAACCGCGATCGTTGTGGCGGTAACACTCGCGGCGGCGGCAGTCGCCATCCGCTACGAATCCCTCTTCTTAGTAGCAACCGCCGCGGGGGTAAGTCTGATGCGGAAGAAAGTTGTCGTTGCCGGAGCTTTGTCGCTTGCGGGTCTGCTCCCTGTTGCCGTGTATGGAGTTATTTGTGGGCGTCACGGTTGGTATCCCGTTCCCACCTCGCTCATTCTGAAAGCCAACCTCCCTTCCACTCCACTGAGCGGAATGTATCCGGGATTTTTGGATAGTTTGGTACGCAATCTTACGAGAGGATCTCACGTTGTCACTCTGGCCGCGTTAGCCGGACTCTTGCTGGTCCGCTCTTGGCAAAAGTGGAAGACACCGTGGACTCACAATGGTGTCACTCTTTTCCTATTTATAGGGACAGCGATCCTACATTTAACGTTGGCCCGTACCGGATGGTTTTTCCGCTATGAGGCTTACCTTGTCGGGGCGGGACTTGTTTTTATCGCTGTCACGTTACGCGAGGTTGGCCTGCCGGCTTTCGGGAGACTTGGCACTGCATTAGCGTTCGTTTTCGGATGTCTGGCGGTCGCCCGAACCACCTATGCTTTCTACGTAGCGCCTCAAGCCATGGTCGACATCTACGATCAGCAGTACCAGATGGGATTGTTTGCGCAAAGGAACTGGGCAGGTAAGACGATTGTTGTAAATGATATCGGTGCGGTGAGTTTCTTATCGGATGCGCGGGTTCTGGACCCGATCGGCCTGGGCAGCATCGAAGCGGCTCGGGCACGTGTAGACGGGAAGTACACGAAAGAGTGGCTAGCGAACTGGGCTGCGAGCGAGCATGCCGACGCGGCGATCATGTATCCGCACCTGGCTCCCGAGCGATGGGATGCGGAGCAAGCCTGGTCGATTCCGGGTAATTACATGTCCGGTTCCGACACGGTGAACTTTTATCCCTTAGTTTCGGCTGGCCGGGTTGGATTGAAGACAGCGTTGGACGAATTCGATCGCGAGTTACCGCGGCGTGTCCTCGTCAATCGGATCAGCGGCGCAAAGTAAGTATGCGTGCGTCGCTACGACCTCTTTACCCTGCGGCCATTGCTTCCGTTTTGTTCTGTTTTCTAACCGGACTCGTTGTCACCCGGGCCATTTCACTCTGTCACGGTCACTTTGGCTATCCCATGGACGACACCTATATTCATATGGCGATCGCCAAGAATTTCGCTGTGCGCGGCGTATGGGGAGTTACTCAGTACGAGTTCAGTTCCTCGACGTCTTCTCCGTTATACTCCGCGCTTCTGGCTGCTTCGTATAAGCTAACCGGCGTTCACGACATTACTCCTCTTGTTCTTAACGTTGTAGCCGCTTTTGCTTTGATTGCGTTTGCGGCGTACATGCTCCGTAAAGCGGGGCTAACGACCGCAGCCTCAGTGGCGTGTCTTGTAAGCCTCGTGATATTGATGCCCTTACCCGCAGTGGCTGAGGGAGGCATGGAACACACGTTGCACGCGCTGCTCACTCTCCTTTTCCTTCACCTTGCTTCACGAAGCCTGTCGGGAGGCGGTGATTCCATCTGGGTTGCGCCACTCGGCGCGGCACTGGTCATGACTCGTTACGAGAGTGCCTTTCTGATCTTCGGCGCGTGCGTCCTCTACCTAATTCGCCGGCGAATCGGACCCGCGGTACGGTTGGCCTTTGCAGGCACTATTCCCCTGGTCCTCTATGGCTGGGTTTGCGTTCAAAAGGGCTGGTTCATTCTTCCCAACTCGGTTTTGTTGAAAGCCAACGTACCAAAGAGTGGCGTGGGCGGCGGCGTTGTCGAAGCACTCTCTCCGTTTTTCGATGCAGGCAAGCGCGCGCCTCACATCGTGTTCCTCATTCTTTCTGGATTGCTCCTCCTTATTACACGCATTCGCCGACGTCGTAACGTGTGGGACTACCCTACAGTCGGGCTAGTTCTTTTTGTTTGGACCGCCACGCTGCATCTGTTGTTTGCGCGGACGGGCTGGTTCTACCGTTACGAGGCCTATCTGGTTGCTGCCGGAATCGTTACGTTCGCGGTTGCCGCTTTTCAGACTCCGCGGCCGCGTTTCAACGGAGTCTTCCGCGCCGCATATGCCTGCGCCATCATTAGTGTGGCTCTCCTTGGTGTCAAAAGCGCGCGGAGCTTAATCTATGGCCCCCGGGCATTCCACAATATTTACGAACAGCAATACCAGATGGCGCGATTTCTCCAGCGCTTCTTCCCGCAAAAGACAGTTGTTTTAAACGACATTGGTGCTGTCTGCTTCTACACGGACTTACGTGTTCTCGACGTGTATGGTCTCGGCAGTATGGAGCCGGCTCGCGCCAAGCTGAGACACACTTACAATACCGCATGGCTGCGTCAGTGGGCCGGTGATAATCGTGCGGATCTGGCCATCGTGTACTCAACAGGATGGGCTGGCGATTCATTCGCGATTCCTAAGGAATGGGATCGAATTGCTAGTTGGGTTCTTAGCGACAACTTCGTACTCGCAGGGAACACAGTAGATCTATACGCAATTAAGCCGACGGTATCTGCGCTTATCGCTCGGGATGTACAAGAGTTCCGATCAGAGCTTCCCCCAGAGATCGTACAGCACGCAAGTTTCGCTGTTAAGTAGTGCCGGTCGCACTGAAGATGGGAAATTTCACTGTAGTAGATATCTATTTCAGATCAAGCAGATAACGACAGAGCTATCGAACTGATCGACTCCTAAGTTAGGTTGCTGGGGCGATACTGATCGTCGAGAGAGCCGTCCGGCTCGCGATACCCGAATCCTTCCATCTCGGACAAAGGACCTAACTGAGAAATGAAAAAGTATGTGCTGTTTCTAGCGGCGGCGTGTGCCCAGGGACAGACTACAATCAACGGCGATCGAACCATTCTAGGAAAGCTCGATCTAAGTAACGCAACAGCTTTATTACCGCCTGCGGTCCCGAGCGACCCGACCGGTTCATGCGTCAATCCCGTAGCGGGAAGAGCGAATGTTGTCTTGTCACAGAGTTCGGGCAACTTCTTCGTTTGCTTAAACGGCTCGTGGCACGCGGGCATCGGCCCGGCCGGGCCAGCGGGAGCAACAGGCGCGGTTGGTCCAGCAGGTCCGGCGGGTGTTACCGGCCCGACAGGCGCTGTTGGTCCGCTCGGTCCAACGGGACCTCAGGGAGTGGCCGGTCCTGCAGGCCCTGCGGGTGCGACCGGTTCTACTGGACCAATTGGTCTAGCGGGTCCAACGGGAGCCACTGGCCCTGCAGGCCCTCCAGGAGCGACAGGTGCTACCGGAGCGATCGGCCCAGCGGGTCTCACAGGAGCGGCCGGTCCCGCCGGTGCTGCAGGTCCTGCGGGTGCGACGGGTGCTGCCGGAGCGATCGGGCCGGCAGGGCCAACGGGAGCCGCTGGTGCTGCAGGTCCAACTGGTGCAACCGGTGCGGCCGGCGCAATTGGCCCAGCAGGACCAACAGGGAACGCTGGTCCCGCAGGTCCAACAGGGGTGACTGGTGCTACCGGAGCGCTCGGCCCGGCAGGCCCAACGGGAAACACTGGCCCTGCGGGTCCAACCGGTGCGACGGGTGCGACAGGCGCAGCCGGAGCGATCGGTCCCGCAGGTCCCGCAGGGTCGGCGGGGCCAATGGGACTGCAAGGGCCTATCGGACTTAACGGGGCTACCGGTCTCGTGGGACCAGCTGGTTCCACGGGGCCCGCAGGTCCAACCGGTGCGACAGGAATTATGGGTCCGCAAGGCCTTCCGGGTGCAACCGGTCCTACAGGTGCAACGGGCGCCACGGGCGCGACGGGACCAACAGGCCCCAGCGGTGGCGCGGGAGCCGCTCTGCGGGCGCGCGGCGTTTGGTCGGCCAGCTTGGGCTACGCGGCGCTCGACGCAGTCTCTTACAACGGCTCCTCTTATGCGGCGGTGGTCTCCAACACCGGAGTCACGCCCGGCACAGACGCTACCAAATGGAACATCATGGGCGCCGTTCCGGTGATCAGCGTGCAAAGCGGCGGTACCGCCGTCGCCGCTCAAAACGCTCTGAATTTGGCCTCACCGCTTACCGCGGTAACCAACGCTGGACAGAACCGTATCGACGTGAACTGTTCCACTTGCGAAGTCACGGGAAATAAGAATGCGGCCAACGGCTATGCCGGTCTGGATGCAAGCGGGCGTCTCTCCGCGACCAATTTGCCGAGTACGATGGGCGCTTCGACGATGGTCGTTGGCAACCTCACGCAAACGGTGGACGCGAGCGGCGGTGCGTTGTTTGAAACATTTCTCAACGGATTGGTTGTACAAAAGCAAGGCATTTCCACTCCCGGTTATGCGGGCGGGGGCTTGCACATCATCGGCAGCGGCTATCCCAACGATCCTTCGTGGGGCGCGCTTTCCGCGGGTGTGACGACGGACATGGGGACGTTTTACGCGCACGCGCCTGCTGCAACATCGTTGCTTTTTCAGAATGGAACTTTCACTTTCGCCGCAGACAATGGCTTGACGGCTGGCGCCGCCTATGCGCCCACGGCCCGCTTCGTCGTCAATCCTTCAGGCGTTCAACTTGCGTCGAGGAGCACCGACCCGGGCTGCACCTCGTTTGCGAATGCCGGCCGCCTGTGGTTCAACAGCGGCGTGGTTCCTAATACCTTGTCGACTTGCGTGAATACCGGCGCTGGACTGGCTTGGCTGACACCTGAGAACCCGGCAAACAAAAACGTCGCGAACGGTTACGTGGGTCTGGACTCTTCGGGAAAGGTTCCGCTCTCCACCTTCCCCACGAACCAGCCTCTAACTAACAATCGGTTTTTGCTGAATAACGATCACGCGAATCTCGGTGTTCTTCCGCAAGGCGCAGTGTCTCGTTCGGCGAATGCCAAAGCGTCGGATACTATCGACGTTCGCGATTTCGGCGCGGTTTGTAACGTCAGCTATAACGTACCCGTCGCGAACTGGCATGACGACACAACGGCGATACAGAACGCGCTCGATTATGTCTCGGGATACATTGGATCCGGCACTGTGCACGTGCCTTCCGTGCCGTTTCCCGGAGGCTGCGCCGTTTCTCAAACGATTGTGGTTCCGAACGGAGTTCGCCTCAAGGGTGAAAACATGCACACTTCCGCGATCGTCGCTATGTCGACTTTTCCGGTGAACTCCCCAATCGTAAGTATTGGACCTCTTGCCTACCTGAACGCGCGAGGGGACAAGGCGTATGTGGACGCCGCGCTCACGCAAGAGGCGCCGGTCACAATGCGCGCCGGACTGGAAGACATCGCCGTCAGCGCGAATTACGTCTCTGGTTCGACAGCGATTTCGTCGAAAACGATGCAGGAGAACGCTTATCTCCATAACGTCGCGATGTATGCGTACGACAAGTATGGATTTGACTGCCAATCGACCGGGTGTATGAATTTTGGGTTAGACAAGATCTATCTGATTGGCGACAGCAATCCGAATCTTATTCATATTCATTTCAGCTTCGCTACCATTCGCATCGCCATCCGCGATTTAACGATTACAGGATCATCTCCGACCGGAAACGACATCGGCATTCTTTTGGAAAACAATTCCGAAGCTTCGATATCGGACATGCACTGCGAGAGTATTTACGATTGCGTGAAAGTCGATTCGGGGTCACGCGGCGAGGTAGACAACGTTTGGGGTTTAGGAGCTGGAACGATTGGATCGGCTAGCACACACACGATGGTGCATTTTACGAATACGTCATACGGAGGTCTCGTGCGGCAATCGTGCGCTTACGGTTCTCCCGTGAATATTCAAGATGACCTGCTCAATCAAACAATTGTCGACTTCAACGTTCCGCTTCACGTCAGTTCACCGGGACAGAATACGATCAGTTCTTCCCCGGGTATTCGCAACGTTATCAACGCCCTCGCCAGCAATAACCTGATCCTGGGCAATACTACTTTTGGCGTCGATGGCAGCGGCGGTGGGTTGATACAGACTTTTACCAACGGCTTAATGGTGCAACGGTCGGGACTGGCAAAGTCCGGATTTCCCGGCGGCGGTTTGCACATGATCGGTAACGGATATGCGAGCGACCCGTCGTGGGGGGCGATATCCGCCGGCGCGACAACCGACATGGGAACGTTTACGGCAACTGCACCTGCCGCAACCACCATCATCATGGGAAACGGAACAACGAGCTTTCTTGCGAACTCCGGGCTGACTCCGGGCTCTAACTACTCTCCGACGAACTTGCTTTCCATCTCGCCGCAAGCGGTTCAGGTGATGCAATCTCTGACCGACCCCGGATGCACCACCGGCAGTCAAGTGGGAAGACTTTGGATGAACACCAGCGTTGCCCCTCACGTATTTGCCACGTGCGTCGGCACGGGCGCGGGTTACGGGTGGCGCTTTCCCGTTACAAACGTAGCGTCCAACGGCGCGCTGCAAACTGGCCGTCCTATACTCAACTTCACCGCTCCGTTTACGATCGCGGATAATCCCTCGCTGGCGCGAGCAGATATTTCCATGACGCAGGCTAGCGGTTCGGCGAACGGCTTTCTCTCAGCGTCCGATTGGAACGCCTTTACAGCAAAGGCTGCGACGGGCAGCTGCCCGGCTAACCAATTCGTCACGGCAGTGAGTTCGAATCGCGCCCCTACTTGCGCGCAAAACGCGTTCGCGAACTTGACCGGAATTCTTTCTCGCGCACAGCAGGTTTCGACAACGGTTTACACCGATCAAAGCAATACTTACTCAACCGGTACACAAGACTTTTCTAGCGCCTCTCACACAAAACCAGTGAAGACGGCAGCTCTTGCAAATATGCCGCAGAGCTGCTCCGCCGGCGAATTATTTATCGCTTCCGATCAGCAGCGGGAGGCGCTCAAGCAATGCAACGCAGCGGGAGTTTTTCAGAACGCGTCGGGAATTGTGACCAACGGACTGATCGCGGATTACTGGATGAGCAACTGCGACGGCAGCGTCGGATCGGGCGTTACCCTACCCGATTGTTCGGGCACCGGCAATGCCGCGGCGGTACCGGCTGGCGGGAACCCAGCCTGGACGCAAGGAGGTCTTACTTGGTCGACAGCCCTGAACGTCCCCGTTACCCTCCCAGATCCCGTGATGAATCAGTTCATGACGGTACAGCTCTACGCGGATATGTCCATCGCGAACAATTACAACAACAACGCTCAGGTGCAGGCGTTCTTGTCCGCGGGTTCGAACGCAGTGTTATGGGGCAACGTGCTTGCCAGTACACCGCTTTGTTGCGGACTCTATGGCAGTTGGAATGGCAATCCGCCAACACAAGAGATTGACGCCGCGGTCGGTCCGAACCTGTTTACTTACATACTCGACAATTCGAACGACACGATCTGCATCGGCGCGAATTGTAACGTGAGCTATTACTCGCGGGGCGGCAACAACAGCGGCTCGCGCTCGGGGCCTCTGCTAATGGGCGGAAACAATCAGTCGGGTCAGATGACCGGGACCATTTACCGGGCAATCTTTTATAACCGGCAATTGAACGCGGCCGAAGTCGCGCAAAACGACGCCGCCGTCGATAACTGGATTAAATATCGCGGAGTGATGCGTGGCAAGTACGCCGCTCCGTCAAACGCCAACAACCTGATCTGCATTGGCGATTCCATTACACAGGGACGTGGAGCAACCCCAGCCTGCTCAAGCAGTCTGCTAACGGGTCTGACCGATACCTTCCAGATCTACAACATGGGCATGGCCGGCGAATACCTGTCCAACATGTTGATTGCAGCGCCTAAGTTCGCAAGCGGGATAAACGTGGGCGGCAAAACCAACATCGCGTGGCTGTTTGCCGGAACGAATGATATGTGCGTAACAAACAACCCACTGACACCCGCCCAAACATTACAGAAGCTGGTGGCGCTTTCCCGATATATGCGAGCGCAAGGGGCAAAAACGCTGATCGTGCCGATGCTCTCTCGGACGGGCACTTTTCAGGGATCCACATGCGACGCCCTCCACGACCAATACAACGCTCTGTTGGCACAGAACTGGGCTAGTTTTGCGGACGGCTTCGCGAACGGAGTACTCAATGATGCCAATCTCACCGGCGATGGCGCTTACGCCAATACAACTTACTTTCAGAGCGACGGAATCCATCCGACGACGGCGGGTCAAACGCTGATCGCATCTTACGCACAGCCGGAGATCAACGCAATTATCGCCGGTACTCTGAGCGTCACGGGCTTGCGCGATTCTATCAGCACGAAAAAGGCAAACTACAGCATACAAATGGGCGATAGCGTTCTTCTTTGCAACGCGAGCTCAGGGCCGGTGACCATCACGCTGCCAAATGCCGTCGGATTACAAGGACGCTCTTACCAAGTGAAGAAAACGGACGCGAGCACCAACGCCTGTTCCATCGCGACTACAGCGTCACAGACAATCGACGGCGCAGCAAATGTGACACTTTCGGCTCAGTACTCAGTCAAGAAAGTGGAAAGCGACAACTCCAATTGGCAAGTGATCGACTAATGGCATACTTACCGCGAAGCATCGCCGCGCGCATCCAATATTTCGCGAACCTGCTTCAGCAAGACTTCTGGAGTGAAAGGCTTATCCAGGCACGGTTTGGACTCTAAGGAACTGTTATTCGAAGAACTACCGTCTTGTGAATCGCGATAGCCGGACATGAACATGATCTTCTTAGAAGGATCTATCTTTCCAATCTGCTCGCCAAGCTGATGCCCGGTCATCCGCGGCATCACGACGTCCGTCAGCACCATGTCGATGCGGTCGCGATTTTTTTCAAACAGCTCCAGCGCCTCGCTTCCGTCCTTTGCCTCCAGAACCGTGTAGCCGCTTCCGGCGAGCACCGTGTAAACCAGCTTCCGAACGCTTTCCTCGTCGTCCGCGATCAGAATGGTCTCTGTGCCGCGCGGCCCGCGTCCTTTCTTCGGAGCGGTTTCCGGCGTCTCTTTCAGCTTGGGGAAATAGATCTCGAAGATAGTGCCCGAACCCGGCCGGCTATAGACCGAGATGTATCCTCCGTGTTGTTTCACGATGCCGTAAACGATGGCCAATCCCAACCCGGAAGCTTGGCTGTGTGACTTGGTAGTAAAAAACGGTTCAAAGAGGCGCGCGCGCGTGGCGGCGTCCATTCCCAAACCACTGTCTGAGACCGCCAGCATGACGTAAGAACCGGGCGCGAGATCCGGTGGCTTCCCGGCGGTATCCGAGCGCATTTCCGCCTCGGAAGTTTCGATAACAAACTGGCCTCCGTCTGGCATCGCATCGCGCGCATTCATGGCCAAATTGACTACGATCTGCTCCATCTGACCCGGCTCCGTGCGGATTCGGCTTGCTGATGCCCGCGTCATTACGATCAGCTTGATCGAGGGGCCGAGCACACGTGCCAGCATGGATTCCATGTTCAGCAGCAGCATGTTTAGCTCATGCGGCTTCGAAGGAAGGCTTTGTCCTTTACCAAATGCGAGTAAGTGCCTGGTCAATACCACGGCGCGATCGGCCGCGGCCAAAATCTCTTCGGCAAAATGGCGTAGTGGATTGCCGGAAGCCATCTCAGAGGTGAGCAACTCACCAAAACCCGTGATCACTGTGAGCAGATTATTGAAATCGCCCGCTACCCCGCCCGCCAGCCTTCCGATCGCTTCCATCTTTTGCGATTGGGTGAGTTGATCCTGTAACTGCCGCCGGCGAGTCGTGTTGCGGAGGACGGAAACTACGCCGCTGATCCTGCCATCCCGCCCGCGAATCGCGTTCGCATCCTGCTCCACCGAGTAAGCCGTTCCGTCTTTGGAGGTCAGTATCGTGTGCGCGCCGGTTTGCGCCGCCGTTTCGCCCGCGAGAAGCTCAGCGACGATGCTGGAACAGCTCTCGGCCTTGCCCTCCTCGCAAAGCGCGAACACCTTTTCGAAAGCCTGACCGTTGGACTCCTCCGCCGAATATCCGCTGAGCGATTCTGCCGCGGGATTGATGTATACGATCACGCCGCGCTTGTCAGTGAGAACGAGCGCGTCGCTCATCCCTTCCAGGATGGAAGTTTGGCGATCCCGGCTTTCCCTCAACATGGACGTGAGCCAACTGATCAAGAGGCCCAGCACCACGAAGAGTCCGAGCTCGTAAACCACATTGCGCGGCGAAAGGACCACCGTATAGCGAGGCTTCATCAGCACAAAGTCCGCAAGCAGCGCTCCCACGATCGTGGCGTGAAAACCACCACCCTTGCCGAAGATCCAGGAACAAAAAACGACCGCCGCAGTTAACGGAAGAAAGTAACTCGGTTCAAAAAATAACGCGCAGACTACGGAGACACCGATGGCCGCTACCGTGATTCCAAAGGTGGATGCATGCTGCGCGGCAGGGTGCCACGTGGAGGGGTGGGACACTGCGACCATGATAAGCGACCTGAGCTGTCCCGAGAACCGGAACCGGCTCAGGTCCAGTAGTTACGGTCAAGGCTGCGGTATTGCACCGCTTCGGCGACGTGCTTTGCGGCGATGCTCTCGGCGCTGTCGAGGTCCGCAATGGTGCGCGCCAATTTCAACACGCGGTCGTGCGCACGTGCAGAGAGACTCATTTTGCGAACCGCCATCTCCAGGGTTCGCTCGCCCGTCGCGTCGAGCGCGCAAAATTGACGGAGAAGACGTGGTGGGAGCGCCGAGTTCTCCCATCCGCGTGCGGCTTGACGCGCGCGTGCATCGCCGATTCTTTCACGCATTCGTTCCGACGTTTCCGCCGACTGCTCGGAGCGCAGCTCCTTGTACGGCACCGCGGGAACTTCGATATGGATATCGATGCGGTCCAGCAGCGGCCCGCTCACCCGGCCCAAATATCGCTGAATGATCGCCGGTGTGCATCGGCATTCGCGGGTGGCATCACCGTAAAATCCGCAGGGGCACGGATTCATAGCCGCCACCAGCATGAAGCGCGCCGGAAAGGTCAGTGTCATATTGGACCGCGCGATGCTAACCGAACCGTCTTCGAGCGGCTGCCGCAAAAGTTCGAGCACGCTGCGCGGGAACTCAGGAAATTCGTCCAAAAACAAAATGCCGTTATGAGCCAGACTGACTTCACCCGGACGGGGAGAGCTGGTGCCGCCACCGATTAAACCCGCGCCCGAAATGGTGTGATGCGGCGCGCGAAAGGGTCGGCGCGTCAGCAGTCCCGCGCCTTTTGGGAGCACGCCGGCGATGCTGTGAACTTTGGTCGTTTCAATTGCTTCTTCAAATCGCAACGGCGGCAGAATGCCCGCCAGCCGTTTCGCCAACATCGTCTTTCCAGAACCCGGCGGTCCGATCATCAGCACGTTGTGCGCTCCCGCCGCGGCTACCTGCAGAGCGCGTTTGGCCGTCGTTTGCCCTCGCACATCCCCAAAATCGGGAAACGCGCTGTCGATCTCATTTCCTGCCGGCTGCGATTGTTCCGGATTCGCACGCGAAAAATCTGTAGGGCGCGTGATTACTGCGACGCACTCGGCCAAGCTCCGTACGCCGAATACATCGACGCCGTCGACCACCGCCGCTTCGACCGCATTCTCGACCGGCAACAGCAGTTTACGAATTCCTTGACGGCGCGCGCACACCGCGATGGAAAGAGCGCCTAATACCGGGCGAACCGCGCCATCGAGCGACAGTTCTCCAATCAGCAGATGCTCGTCCAACCCCTTGACCGTTCCCATGGCCCCCAGAATCCCGAGTGCCATCGGAAGATCAAAACCGGCTCCTTCTTTCCGCACCGTCGCTGGCGCGAGATTCACGGTCACTGCCTTGTTCGGGTAGCCGAAGCCGGAGTTCATCATCGCGCTCTTGATGCGCTCGCGACTTTCCCGGACGGCGGCATCCGGCATTCCAACCAGCACGAAATCGCGCGCCATTCCGGACTTGTAGAGGTCCACCTCGACTTCCACCGGATGAGCGTCGATTCCATACACCGCCGCGCTGTGCGTTTTGAATAAAGACATCTGAATAGCAGTGGTGCCTCGAAGCCGGTGGATGTCGCACGAAAGTGCGCCGGGCGCGGTTACGCTATCTTTAAAGACTTGCCTCCTGTTAACGACGGAACGCACAAAAGCCAAACGACGCTTGTCGTTACCTCCATCGCGGCACCGAATGACGTTCTGCGCGCGCTGGCCGCCGGTTCAATCGAGCACGGCGTTCACTTCATCATGATCGGGGACGTCCCGAGCCCGAAGGATTTCCGGCTCGAGGGCTGCGATTTCTACTCTCTTGACCGGCAGGCCGACACCGGCTTGAAGACGGCGGAACTGGTTCCCAAACGGCATTACGCGCGCAAGAACATCGGCTATCTTTTGGCGGCACGCGAGGGTGCCGAGATCATCATTGAGACCGATGACGATAACGTGCCGCGGGAGACCTTTTGGAGCGAGCGCGTCCGTCGTCAACGCGTTCCCGAGCTTCGTGACGCCTCATGGGTGAACGTTTACCGCTATTTCAGCGACGCCCTGATTTGGCCGCGCGGCTTGCCGCTCGACGAGGTCCAAACTCCGGTCACGCCGTTCGAAACGATCGCGCAAGCGGACGCTGACTGCCCGATACAGCAGGGATTAGCGGACGAAAACCCCGATGTGGACGCGATCTACCGCCTGCTGCTGCCGCTGCCGCTCAATTTTCGCGCGGATCGGCGATTGGCTCTTGGCTCGAAAAGCTGGTGTCCTTACAACAGCCAGAACACAACGCACTGGAAAGAAGCGTTCCCGCTTCTCTATTTGCCGGCCTACTGTTCCTTCCGTATGACGGACATTTGGCGCTCGTTTGTCGCTCAGCGGATCGCTTGGGAGAACGGCTGGTCGCTTCTGTTCCATGAATCGACCGTTTACCAGCTTCGCAATGACCACAGCCTCATGCGCGACTTCGCGGACGAGGTTCCCGGTTATCTCCACAATCGCAAAATCGAACAGGTTTTGACCGGACTTGAACTGAAGGCAGGTACCGAGCACCTGGGAACCAATCTTTTCGCGTGTTATCAGGCGCTGGTTGAGGCCAACATTATGGATCCAAGGGAACTTCCGCTCGTTGAAGCCTGGCTCGCCGATCTCGGCTGAATCCCGTAGCGTCTTGGGCTTGCGCCCCCGTCGCGATCTGCGGCGCTATACTGTTTCCGAGCGTGCTGGAGTGGCGGAATTGGCAGACGCACGGGACTCAAAATCCCGCATCGTTCACTCGGTATGAGGGTTCGACCCCCT
>JAVHMZ010538439.1:0-13735 GCA_034782995.1 Amazona versicolor
TCACCATCACCGGAAGCACCGGAACCGCGGGCGCGACGACGGGTGGAAGCCTGGTCGACTTAAGCAGCAATCCGATTCTGCAGCAGGTCGCGATGAACCTGGCCTACGACGAGCGGACGCACGTTTCGCTGCTGCAGGGTGCGATCGCCTCTTTTGGCGGTCAGGCGATTGCCAAGCCGGCAATCAATCTGAACGCTCTCGGATTCGGTTTTGGAAGCGTGACGGAATTTCTGCAACTCGCCAGAATCTTCGAGGACATCGGCGTGACTGCTTATGGCGGAGCCGCGCCGTTGATCTCCGACAAGACCATCCTGGGTTACGCCGCTCGCATTCTGGCGGTCGAAGCGGAGCACTCCGGGAATATCCGTTTGCAGATCGCTCAGCAGGGTATCGCCACGACCGCTCTGGACGGCGCCGACGTTCTTCCCCCGCCCAGCGGCACGCTGTATTTCCCCGTTAACTCGAGCGCGCTAACGGAAACCCGTACGCCCGGTCAAGTCCTGTTCCTGGCTTACGGCGGAGTTGCCAGCGCCACTAGTGGCGGCTTCTTCCCGAGCGGCGCGAACGGAACTTTGAACACCGCCGACGCAACTGCCGCAACCTCGGACAACGCGACTTTGACCGCCAGCCCGAACCCGGCCGTAGCCGCGAGCGGAAGCGTGGACGCCGTGGTTACCCTGACTTGGAACGCTCCTATGGCTACCACGATCGAAATTCACGTGGGAAGCCCAACCGGACCGCTGTTCACCCGCAACGTGAATGCTGGCTCGATGGACACCGGCCAGTGGGTTACCAACGGAACGGTCTTCTACCTCCAGGATGTCTCGAACGGAAAGCCGTTGAATTCGGACAACACGATCGCCACCGTGACCGTTACCGTCACGCCCGCGACCGATTAACCCCTCCACCAATTCGTTATCACCGGCAAGCGGGGGCCCACTTTCGGTCCCCGCTTTTTTATTTTCCCCCTCGCATTTTCGGAATAAACTCCCCGATTTATCTGAAATCGCTCTGTAACGATCCGTTACCGAGGCTCAGAGACGAAGGAAGGAGTTTTTCTCATGGCATCCACACCGCAAATGTCTCCTATTCCGGTCCGTCATTCGCGCCCTCACGGCGTTTTACGCGGCCTTGAATCCACACTACAGTCGCATTCCAACGAAGGCCGTTTCGGACGCATGTTCCGCACGCTTCCGGCCGCGCGTTACAGCGAAGACGCCTTAACGCGCCTGGGCGCTCGTATGACAGCCCTTCCCGAACCGTCGCAAACGCCCGAAACTCAGGCCGATCCGGAAGAAAATTCGGGAATTAGCGCCGGATATACCTACTTCGGCCAGTTCATCGATCATGACTTAACGTTCGATCCGGCCAGCAGTCTGCAAAAACAAAACGATCCCGACGCGCTGATTGACTACCGCACGCCGAAATTCGATCTCGATAATATTTACGGACGCGGTCCGTCGGATCAGCCGTATCTCTATCGCGACGACGGCGTCCACATGCTGTTAGGAAAGAAATTGACGGGGAATGCGAAGGACCCGAATACCCGAGGCGTTCCGCGAAATACTCCCGAAGGAAAAGATCCCGCGCGAGCGTTGATCGGGGATCCCCGGAATGACGAGAACGTGATTGTCAGCAATCTGCAAGCGTCCTTCCTGCGCTTCCACAACAGCGTTGCCGATTTCATGGCGAGCCGCAACGGTTTGCCTCCGGCATTCGAGGACGTGCAGCGGCAGGTGCGATGGCACTACCAATGGGCGGTTCTCAATGACTTTCTCCCGACCATCATCGGCCGCAAAACTTACAACGATATCTTCCCCAACGTGCAAAAAGGCACCAGCGTTCTGCAAGACCCGCCGGATTTGAAGTTTTATCACGTAACACCGGGAACCGAAGCCTACATGCCCGTTGAATTTTCCGTGGGAGCGTATCGCTTCGGGCATTCCATGATCCGGCCCATTTACCGGATCAACCTGTCGCAAGACAGAATCATGATCTTCGATGCCAAAGGCGGACCGAGCCTGGTCGGCTTCCAGGCTTTCGAGGACAATCTGGCGGTGGATTGGAGCCTCTTCTTCAAGATGCCGGGATCCGGCGATCCGCTCACCTCTCAACGCGTCCAGCCGGCTTATAAGCCGGACTCCTCGCTGGTGAATCCGCTCGGCACTCTGCCGAAACCTATCGCTCCCGATCCGCCTCCCTCGCTCGCCGCGCGCAATCTGATTCGAGGCCTGCGCATGGGACTGCCATCCGGGCAAGCCGTCGCCAGGCACATGGGCGCGGCCGTCATCCCGGATGAGAAGCTCATCGTCGGCAAGGCCAGCGCGGAAGACCAGGCGGACAACGTATCCATCACCCAAGTCTCCGGGGAATTCAAGGGAAACGCGCCTCTCTGGTTCTATGTTTTGGCCGAAGCCTTTCAGCAATTCGACGGGAATGACGACACACCCATCACGCTCGGACCGGTGGGCGGACGCATTGTCGGCGAAGTCTTCGCCGGACTCATGATGGCCGACAGCCATTCTTATCTGCGTCAGGACCCGAACTGGACACCGTTCTTAGAGTTTTGTAACGGCGGCAAGTTTGGGATTGCCGAACTGCTGACGCAAGCGATGAAAGGCTGATCCCGCGATCAGCCGCCGGCTTTGGATAGGATCCTCACGCGATTCAGGTAATCGCCAAGCTCGCTTAGTTGCCTGGTGATTTCATCGCGGTTGCCATTCTTGGCGGATAGGCTCATCTCCGTGCCGATGCGCGTGATCTCGAGAAAGCCGAACGAGGTTCCGGCTCCTCGCAGGTCATGCGCTTTCTTAGCGATCGTGTCGAAGTCCGAAGAGGCGAGCAGCTCGGATAGCACTGGCAATTCTTTCTGGCGCGAAGCCAGGTACTCGGGAACGAATTCTTCCAGCCCTTCCGGCGATTCGATCCAGATGGGGCTGGAGCGGGACGCGTCTACGCGCAGATGCCCATACTGTTCGATGGCATGGAGAAGTTTCTGCTTGGAAATGGGCTTGGATAAGTGGCCGTTGCAGCCCGCTCGATAACTGGCGGCCGCGTCGTGAGCGAGGGCGTTCGCGGTGAGCGCGATAATCGGCACCGGGACGCGGCCGTTCTCCGCTTCGAATTGCCGGATGGCGCGCGAGGCGGCCAAGCCGTCCATCACGGGCATCTGCATGTCCATGAGGATCAGGTCGAATTTTCCGTTCTTGAAGCGCTCCACGGCCTGCTCGCCGTTGGCCGCGAAGATCGGTGCATAGGAATCGCCCTGGAGATAGGCCTTCAGCAGAATCGTGTTGTCGGGGGAGTCCTCCGCGATCAGCACCCGCAACTGCCCCGTCTGGGTAGCGGGTCTGGCGGGCGCGGCGATACCGGAAGCGGGAGCGGCGGACGCGCGAGGCGGTTGCGTACCGAGAGCGGTATGAATCAATCGGAGCAAATCGGACCGCTTCACCGGACGCACGGCGTATCCCGACAAGCCGCTGCCCGCGCGCCGCGCCGCGTCTCCCGGGATCGTGTCAGAAGTCAGCATCACGATGGGGACGTTCGGGGCCACGGCCCGCAGCAGCGGGATAGCTGCAAATCCGTCGGTATGCGGCATCTGACGATCCAGAAGGACAATGGAAAAGGGCGTGTTAGCTTCTTTCGCACGCTCGATCTCCTGGCAGCCGGCCTGCGCGCTGGCGGACTCCACGCTAATCATCCCCCACGACGTGAGCGATTCCCGCAGGATCAAACGGTTCGTCTCATTGTTATCGATTACCAGGACGCGAATACCGTGAAGGTCCTGAAGCTCCTGACGCGGCCGCAGCCTTCGCTCTACTCCGGGCTGCAGCACAACACTGAAGCGGAACACGCTTCCCTCGCCGACCTTGCTCGTTACCTCAAGCTTGCCACCCATCGCGGCAATCAGCCGGTAGGCGATCCCCAATCCAAGTCCCGTGCCGCCGTACCTCCGCGTGGTTGACGCATCGGCTTGAATGAAATCTTCGAAAATGGTGTTCAGATTTTCAGGGGAGATGCCGATTCCCGTGTCGGAAATGCTGATTTCCACGCCGCCGGGATCTCCGGACGAATCCGGCTGGATGCGCAGAACCACTTCCCCCGTTTCAGTGAACTTCACGGCATTGCCAACCAGATTCACCAGTATCTGCTGCAATCGAACCGCGTCTCCCACCCGCTTGGTCTGCACGTCGGGCGCGATGCGGTGAAACAATTCGATCCCCTTCGCGGTAGCTTTCGGCCCCAGTAATTCGACCGTTCGGGTCACCACATCCTCAAGGTCGAAGAGCAGATTTTCCAGCTCGAGGTGGCCGGCTTCGATTTTAGAAAGGTCCAGCACGGAGTTGGTGAGATCCAGAAGCACGTTGCCGGCGCGCCGAAAAATTTCCACATACTGGCGCTGTTCGGGATCGAGCTGCGACTCCCACAGAAGATCGGACATTCCCAGGATGGCGTTCATCGGCGTCCGAATTTCATGACTCATGGCGGCGACGAAGGCACTTTTGGCCGTGTTGGCCTTTTCGGCGCGCTCGGTCTGCAGCGTCAACTTCCTAATGTTTTCTCCGAGTTCTTTCTGCAGTGACTTCTGCGCGGTGATATCGCTCGCGATGTTGAGAAAGCCGATGAGCAAGCCGTTGTCGTCCCGAACGGCGCAGATCGCCAGCGACACCGTAAGAGTGCTTCCGTCTTTGCGTACGTACGTCCATTCGCCTTCATTGGAAATGCCGAGTTCCGCGGGTATTCGGAAGACATCGAAGCCTTCGATCGCGCGGTTCAGCTCGCGCGAGAGTACTTCCGAGCGCTCCGATATCTCGGAAGCAACATGAAAAATCGCGGGGGTTGCGACGCCGGTGACCTCGCTCGCGGAGTATTGAAGCATGCGTTCCGCGCCGTGATTGAAGATGGTGATGAGTCCGTTCAGGTCCGTGCCAACGATCAATACGCTGGTAGCGGAATCGAGAACCGCTTGCAGCCGGGATTGCGTCTCGGCCAAAACTTCGTTTGCGGCGGCCAGTTCGCTCGTGCGCTCCAAAACCCGTTTTTCCAGGCATTCGTTTAGTTCTTGAATCTTTACTTCCGCGCGCTTGAAATCTTCAATGTCGGTACAGGTGCCGAACCATTTGACGATACCGCCGGAGGAGTCTCGAATGGGCACCCCGCGTCCCAGAAACCAGCGGTAAACGCCGTCATGCCGCCGCATGCGGTTCTGCACTTCCACCGGCTGGCCGGTTCTGAGGGATTCCCGCCACTTGTCCCACGCAGCCGGCAGATCGTCTTCATGGATTCGCCCCGCCCAGCCTTCCCCGTTGGTCTCCTCCAGCGTCGCGCCGCTGTAGGCATACCAGCGCTGGTTCCACCATTCGACGTGGCCGTCCGGGCGCGCTACCCATACCATCTGAGGCATGCTGTCGGCAATCTGGCGGAGCTGACTCTCGCTTTCGCGGAGGGCGTCGCGACTCTCTTTGATCTCGGTGATATCGGTGTCCGTGCCGAACCAGCGCGTGATTCGTCCGGTGGAATCCACCAGCGGTGTCGCGCGCTTCAAGAACCAACGGTCCTCGCCGGTCGCGCTCTTCAGTTGATATTCCAGCGAGAGAGGCTGGCCGCTGTTCATGCAGATTTCCCAGGCGGCTGTAATGCGCGCCAGCTCCGCCGGATGGTGAAGCGATTGCCAGCCCAAGCCGATCATTTGCTCCGGCGTCGTGCCGGTGTACTCATACCAGCGCCGGTTGAACCAGAAGCGATGGCCGCTGGGGTCCGCCATCCACGCCATCTGAGGAATGGAATCGGCCAAAGTCCGAAGCTGCTGTTCGCTTTCGGCGAGAGCGATCTCGGCCGTTCTTCGCGAATGTATATCCCAATTGATTCCCGTTATCGCGACCGGCTCACCGGCGGCGTTGCGGATGGTGGCTCCGAGAGAACTGAACCAGCGCAGCGTGTCATCCGGAAGTATCACGCGGTATTCCACGTGATACTCACGTCCGCCATTTACCGCCTCACACAAGGCATTCTGAACCGCGGGCGCATCTTCCGGGTAGATCTTTTCCGCAAACTGGTCCACGTGAAGAATCGAATCGCCGGGAGGGAATCCAAACATCTCCTTCGTTTGCGCATCGCAGGTGACGTCTCCGGATGCCGCCTGGAACGTCCAGGTTCCTACCCGGGCAGCCTGGAAAGCCAATTGAATCTGCTTTTCCCGCTCACGCAACAGAGCCGAACGCCGGCGTTCCTCCTCAATGGCGGCCATCGCATTTTTCACGTCATGAGATTCAGCCGTAATTGCCGATTTCAGCGCGCGCCGCCAAAGGAAAATCGCTGCCACGGCGATTGCCAGCAGGACGATAGCGAATGCGAGGCCTCCTCCGATAAGAGCGAGGGAACTGGAGAAAAGGTCGGGCGCAATGACCATCAGCGCAAAGGGTAGTGCGCAGGGGGAAGCGTTCTTCTCCAAATGCCGCGGCCGCGGGTCACATTTCTATCACCCGTGAAACGTTTGTGCGATAAACATCTGTATCGCGGAAATTATTGCGTGATGCCCACCTGGCTCATCAGCCAGGCATATTCGAAAGCCTGTTGCTTAAGACGATCGTATCTGCCCGAAGCCCCGCCATGACCGGCGGGATCCATATTGATTTTGAACAACAGAGGATTGCTATCTGTCTTCAGCGTACGCAGCCGGGCGACATATTTCGCAGGCTCCCAATACATAACTTGACTGTCATTCAGGCTGCTGGTGACTAACATGGCGGGATAGGCGCGCTTCTCCAGGTTGTCATACGGACTGTAAGTCTTCATATAGTCGTATGCCGCCTTCTCGTTCGGATTACCCCACTCCAGATACTCGCCGACGGTGAGCGGAAGCGTGGGGTCCAGCATCGTGTTCATCACATCGACAAAGGGCACGGCGGCGTGTACCGCGTGGAACAGATCAGGCCGCATATTGGTGACCGCGCCCATCAATAATCCGCCCGCGCTGCCGCCCTCAATCACTAATCGAGACTTCGAAGTGTACTTCTCATGAACCAAATATTCCGCGCAGTCGATAAAGTCCGTGAAAGTATTTTTCTTCTTCATGAGCATGCCGTCATCGTGCCAGGTTTCGCCCATTTCATTGCCGCCGCGAATATGCGCAACCGCGAAAGTCATGCCGCGATCCAGCAGGCTTAAACGATTGCTCTGGAAAGCCGCCGGCGTGCCGTATCCATAAGAGCCGTAGGCATAAAGAAACAAAGGGGCGTTCCCATCGCGCTTCAAACCTTTGCGGTACACGATGGAGATAGGAACTTTCACGCCGTCCCGCGCCGTGGCCCAAAGTCTCGCGGATTCGTATTTCGAGGGATCGTAGCCTCCTAACACTTCCTGCCGCTTCAACAGCGTGGAGCGATCCGCACTCATGTCGTAGTCGTACACGCTGGAAGGCGTGATCAGGCTCTGGTAGGTGTATCGGAACTGAGACGTTTCGTAATCCGGATTCGCGGCAGGCTCCGCGGAGTAGACGGGCTCGGGAAACGTCAGCGATTTCCACTCGCTGTTTCCGAAATGCAGTACACGGATGCGATTGAGGGCCGCCGTCTTCTCGGTAACAACGGCGAAGTCCTTGAATAAGTCGACCTGCTCAATCAGAACGTTCGGATCGGTCGCGAGGAAATCTTTCCAGTTCGCAATGCCCGGATCGGATACGGGAGCCGTTACGACTCTGTAGTTCTTCGCATTCTTGTTCGTGCGGATGTAGAAGAGTCCATCGCGATGATCGACAAAGTATTTGTGGTCTTTCTCGCGGGATAACACAGTGGCGAAATTGCCTTCGGGGCGATCCGCGGCTAAGTAGCGAAACTCCGTTTCGTTAGTGGCTACGCTAGCCGAGAAAATAAATTTCCTGTCGCGCGAACGCCCTACAACAACGTTGAACAACTCGTCTTTCTCATTGAAGATTTCATCGGCTCCGGACGCGCCTAGCGTATGACGAAAGATAAGATTGGATCGTTTGGTGACGGCATCTTCCGTGGAGAAGACCAAAGTCTTGTTGTCCGCGGCCCACGCGAGCGACGTTACCCGCTCCGCTGTATCGGGAAGCAGCGCGCCGGTTCGCAGGTCTTTGACATGCAGCGTGTATTGACGGAAGCCCGTCGCATCCGTGGTGTAAGCCAGCAGGTTGCCGTCATCGCTCACCTCAACATCGTTGATCGCCAAAAACTTGAGACCTTTGGCCAGTTCATTCTGGTCCAGAAGGACTTCTTCCGGAGCATCCAACGATCCCTTCTTGCGGCATTGAATCGGATACTGCTTGCCTTCTTCGGTGCGCGAATAGTAGTAATACCCTGATTTGCGATACGGAACGGAGAGGTCCGTTTGTTTGATGCGGGCCAGCATCTCTTTGTAAAGCGCGTCCTGGAACGGACCGATTTGCCTGGTGAGCGCCGCGGTATACGCGTTCTCGGCTTCCAGATATTTGATTACTTCGGGATTCGATTTCTCGCGCAACCAGAAGTAGTTGTCGGCGATGGTCGCGCCATGGCGCGTTTCCTGATGCAGGATGCGCGGCGCGGCGGGCGGCTGAATATCGGTTTCTGCGAGCAGAGGGAGGCTCATGAAAGTAGAGACAAGCAAAGGCACAACGAAGCGAGCAGACATTCTCGCTACTTTATCGGATTCCTCACGGAATGGCGAGTTTCAAAGCGGCGCGCACCAATTGGCCTTCATCCACCGAAAGCTGCTGGGCGAAACCGTCGTACGCATGTAGCGCTTCCGGGTTGGCATACTCGACCGACAACGGCTCCGGCCATGCGTACAGCACGTATTGGCCCGGCCGCAGCCCACCGATGAGCGCCGGCCGCACTACGGCGGGTTCATTCGGAGCAGCCACTTTGGTGTCATTCACCAGCAGCATCTCTCCGTTGCTCATTTCCAAAACAATGACGTGCGCGGGAACGCGATTCCCGGTATCGGGCCAAGTCACGGTCGCTTCGATCGTGGCGCCATGCGGATTCGCGGTCAGTTGCAGCGGCAGCGATGAACCGTCATCCGCAATCACCACGCGCCCATGCACCACGTCACGCCCGCCCTGGGTAGCCGATTGCAGATACCAGTTGGGCGCAAGATCCGCGCTCAGCCGATAAGTGCCCGGAGGAATACTCTGGTTGATCGTGAAAGAGCTGTCCCGGACAGCCTGCGTGTAGACATCCGCTCCCGATTGCAGAGTAACGGCGGTCAACACCTGATCCGGGTGTTCGACTCCATCTACAGTCAGCGTGCCCGCAATCGCGGGAAGACGATTGATGTTGATGTTCAAGCCGGAAACATTCCCCGCGTTCAAAGAGACCTGACGATAAGCGGAAACCTCTCGCCCATTGCGGTCTTTGGTTGTTGCCTGCAGGATGTAATTGCCCGGGGCAACGCCGGATATCGAAAACGCGCCCGTCTTGGCATCGAAAGTATGATCGAAGGCGGGCTGCAACTTGGCGGCGGCCCCAACCGGTGGAAGCAGAGCGAATGTGAAGTCGGAGACCGGAGATACACGCCCGCCGATACGGTAAGCCGGTGTGGGCGTCAGCTTCACATCCGCCTGCTGCTCCGCGCCCGGACGGAGTTCCACCACCTGCGAGCTCGAAAGCTCGGTCACGTTGGGGTAGTAAATGATGGGATAAGCACCCGCGTCTTCGGCCGGATTCGCAATGGGCCGCGCCGCGACGGCAACGTAACACGGGCCGGGATTAAGACCCACGATGCGGTAAGCCCCATGTTCATTGGTCTGCGTCTCTTCGCGCGGGCGCAGCACGCAATGGCCCGCCACAATGGCCGCGTGCAGCACCATCACATGCGCCCGGTTCACTGCGTTATTCGCGCGGTCCGTAACCGTTCCGCTCAAGATCGCCTGCGGCTGCAAAGCGAGTTCGAAATGCGTGGGCTGCGTGCCGGACACCAGAATCAGCCTCTTCGACCCTGAGTCTCCCGAAGCGTAGTCCGCGCGCGTGGCGCTCAGTTCGTAAACGCCGGTAGGTACGTTGTTCCAAGCGAAACTGCCGGACGTATCGGTTCGGGCTGTCCTCGATTCCGCGTTGACACCCGCCGGTTGTGCGACCGCCTGTGACCCCGCCGTCTGTAACGTGACCTGAGCGCCGGCAAGCGGTTTCGCGGTGACTGCGTCCGTGACCGTTCCCCCAATATCGAAATGGTCGCCGCTAGTTACTGGATTTGGCAATTGCGCAAATGCAATTAGCGTGAACAACAAAGCGGTTGCGAGCGTACGCATTCATAACTATTGTGATGCAGCCATTCTGAGAAAGCGAGAAACTAAGGGCGTGACCTACCGAACCGGCAGTGTAACCAGTGCGATGTTTTGGATGTTCGTCTTATCGATCCTGCTGTTTTGGATGCCCGTGCTAGGACCTTTAATCGCGGGATTCGTGGGAGGCCGTAAAGCAGGAGGAGTGGGGAACGCCGTGCTGGCCGTGTTCCTGCCCGGACTGATTTTCGGCGCTGCATTCTTCTTTTTGGCGACCCTCTTGACGGGCTTTCCGTTGTTCGGATTTATCGCCGGCTCCGGCGGCGCGGCCCTCGCCATGATTCATGTCGGTCCGCTGCTCTTGGGCGCGATTCTCGGAGCGGTGCTGTAGACTGCTCAACGCGGCCGAATGAAATTCTGCGTAATCGCCACGCGCCCATCCTGACCCGTCGCAACCCCGACGCCGGTCAGCGTGTAGTCCGGATCCAGGATGTTGCGCCGGTGGCCCGGGCTGTACATCCACTCGACCACCGCGATCGGCACCGGGTCATCCCAATCTTTCTCGCGAAACACATTCTCGCCGCAATGCGCCCAGGCGATGCCCGCGCGATTGAGGCGTTCATCCACCTCGCCCAGCTCCGGGTCTTTGTGTCCGAAAAAGCCGAGCGCCAACATGCGTTCGCTATGCTGCCTTGCTGCTCGCGCGAGCTGGTCATCCCAAATCAAAGGCTCGCGATCTTTACTCACGCGCTGGAAATTGATCGCGTCGAACACGCGGCGCTCGATGGGAGGAAGCGGCCATCCCATGACGGCCAGAAGCAGGGAACGGCGGCTGGTCATTCAATCTCCCGCGCTAAGGCAAGCGCTCCCCACAGAACACTATCGTCGCCCAGCGCCGCGGGCCGCACATCCACGCGGGCTTGCGACCACGGAGGCATTTGCCTCGCCAGCTCCGCGCTTAACGGCGTAAACAAAAGCGCTCCCGCTTTGCTGATTCCGCCTCCAATCACAATACAAGCGGGATTCAGCAACATGATGGCAGCTTTCAGACCACGCGCCAGCGGAATGACGTACCGCTGTACGAAGGCCGCGTCATTCATCAATTCGCTAGCCGGCCGGCCGTAATCGCGCCGCAGCCATAAACCGCAGCACATGCGCTCCAAACATCCGTTCGAACCGCATAAGCACGCCGGGCCATCGGGTTCCACATTCAGATGACCGATTTCACCCGCCCACGAATCCGGTCCCCGCAGCACGCGCCCGTCGATCACGATGCCGCCGCCAATGCCAGTTGAAAGCGTCATATAGAAGAGCGGGGAAGCGCCCCGGCCCGCGCCGAAATGCAGCTCACCGAGCGCGCCCACGTTGGCGTCATTGTCGATAATTGCGGGAGCGCCGGCCCGCTCCGCAACCCATTCGGCGAGCGACACATTCTCCCAGCCGCCCACATGCGTGGAGAGCGCAACGCGCTGTTCCGCGAAGACGACCGGCCCACCGAATCCCACGCCGCAGCGATCGAACGTGAATGTCCGCCGCCACTCTGCGATCAGAATTTCGATGGCGGCCAGAATGCCCGCGCCGCCGGCTTCGGAATCGGTCGGGCGCTGTTCACGCCGAATCATCTTCTCGCCGTCGAACACCGCCAGCGCAAACTTCGTTCCGCCGATGTCGATGGCCAGCGTCTTCATCGCAATGCCATTATCTCTTCGGGAGACGCCGTTCCCGTGCCCGGTTTTCCGATCGTGATTCGCGCCACACGGCTTCCGAACTCCGCAGCGCGAATGGCCGATCGCGCAAGAAAGAACGTCGCCGCCGCCCCGGCCGCAAAGCTGTCTCCGGCTCCGCAAATGTCCACCGGATTGTCCACCTTTGGGACCGCGACGAACGATTCGCCATGCGGCTCGAAAATGCGGACGCCATCGCCGCCCTGTGTCACGAAGAGTGCCGGCGCCTGCGCTTCGGCCCGTAGCAACGCCAAATCGCCGTGCGCGCCGGCCTCCGCGCGATTGGCTTTCAGAATCACCCGGCGAAAAAGATGGATGCGGCGGCGCGAATCGGCCAGAAAAACCTTATCGGGATACGCGGGCGCGAGTTCCGCCAGCAGTTCCCGAACCGCCTCGGTAACCACGCCAGCCGCGTCGGTCTCCGCCTGGTCAGCGATCACGATCAGATCGTGCGCGTCCACCGCGAGGGGAAGGGAATCCAGAACGGCGCGTTCCGCATCGCGTGAGGAAGTAAAGAGAAAATCGACGCGCGGCAGATCCTCGACGCCGGTCGCATGATTGATCAACTTGGTATAGGTGAAAGTCTGCCGGCCTGGCGCTTCCACCAGCAGTTCATCGTGAATGCCTGCGGCCCTGAGCGCCCGGCGCAGCTCCATGCCGTGCCCGTCATCTCCCACGATTCCCAGAACACTCACTTTTCCCACGCCCAGCGCCGCCAGATTATTCGCGACGGTCCCGCCCGCTCCCGCCGTGCATTTTGTTTCCACCGCGGCGATGCGCGGAATGCCCGTTTCGGCGGAAGGCAAACGCAGAGCGGGATCGTAGCGGCACCATCGGTCGAGGCAGATATCGCCCACGATGAGCGCGCTCACCCGCGGCAGTTCCCGAAGAATCGCCGCGTCCGTCACGGCAACGCTCGATGAAGTAAGGCCCGATAGAGCGCCGGAAATGTCGCGCGATGCGGACCGCAAAAGTAAAAGCTCTCCCCTCCGTCGGCCACGGTGCGGACCAGAATGGTTTTATGTGGGCGGAAGTAATAGCCCGGGTCGGACCGCGGCAGCTCATCGCGAAAATCGCCCGCGATCGGAACCAGATCGAAAACGGCAGTCGTGAAATGCCGAATCTCCCGCGCTTCCTGAACCGCCACGTTGCGAGCCATCGCCAGCGCCTTCAAGTACACCTCGGGAGCCATCACCGCTGACCCGAAACTCAGCATCGCGCCGCCTTCCAGTCTCTCCATCGCCGACGCAAGAATCAGGAAATCCGTATACGACGCCTGCCCCAGCGCGGCCCCATCGCAGTTTGGATGTTCGTGCAAAATGTCGTAACCGATTCCCACGTGAACCGTGACCGGCACGCCGATATTCCACGCGGCTTTCAATACACTCAGGTCGCGATGAGGAAAGGCGCTGTTCGCGATTGCCTCGCCCACGGATTCGCCCAAACCTTTTCCGGCTCGCGCGGCTGACACGATCCAGTCGTTCAGTTCCCCCGTTTCGCGCCACAGACCGAACTCTCCCGCGCGGATATAGCGCGCCACGCTGGGATGCCTGCCGGTCAGGTGCTTGAACTTCGCGATGTAGTTCGGGTTCGTGAGGAATCGGACATCGAAAACCAAGTCGCTATCGGGAGGGACACCGTGGCGGAAACCGAAGCTTGAGATGTAGACCATGATTTTCGATTCCTCGCGGTCGCCCCGAAACTTTTCGTTCATGAAGTCGCGTAGTTCGTGAACGGTGAACTTGGACGTGTTGATGGTGAGGTCGGCGAGAGCTTTGATCGGCGCAAC
>JAVHMZ010538547.1:0-13730 GCA_034782995.1 Amazona versicolor
TTGATGGTATCCGGACCGTTTACCGGAAAATCGACTACAAAGGCGAATTTGCCGTCAAGAGAATATGCCGCCTGCTGGAACGTTTCGAGTTGAAGAGGCAATTAGGAGATTTCTTTGCCGGAAGCTGGATCCAGGAACGCCAGCGTAGAGCCGTTCGACAACTTAGTAACGAAAGCATAAGTATCGCCAAATAGAGAAGAGGTGCTTAAGCACAAAGCGAATAACAAAACAGCGAGCGGAACAGAATGACGTTTCATTGGCCGTAAGAGTATCACAGGCCATGAGTTTCCGGAATGTAAGGAAAGATGTTCGCGGGTTCCGGGAGAGTACCTCGTATAGAACCGCATAACGTGAAAGGAGCGCAAGCTTTCACGCCTGCGCCCCTTCTGCTCAACCTAAGCCTACTAACTTTGATCTACCGCCCGTGGTGTCCGCCGCCCCCACTTGACGAATGCGATGATCCGCCACCGCTCGGTGCCGAATAGTGAGGAGCGCTTCCACCGCCTCCGCTGCTTCGCGGCGCGCTGTAGCTCGGGGCACTCGGTCGCGGTGCACTGTAGGTTTGCCGAGGAGCACTGTAACTTGGCGCGCTATAACTCGGACGCGGTGCGCTGTAACTGGGCCGCGGCGAACTGTTGTAAGTCGGCGCGGTGTAGCTTGGTCGCGGAACGCTTGCCGAGGAATACGAGGGCTGACTATATGACCGGTCCCGCACGATGGGCGGATTGATTCGTAGCGATTCTCCGCGCGATGTCCCGCCGTTGTTATAGGAAGGCGTGTAGTTGCTCCGGGGAGTTGCCGCACTGCTACTCGGTGTACGGCTTGGCGTTGGTGCGCTGCTGAAGCTCCGCCACGTGTTGCCATTCGAGGAAGGCGTCGCTGCGGGAGCAGCCTGCCGGCTTGGCGTGCCAAAGCGATTCCAGTTCGAATTCGCCGAAGTTGCGGGCGCCACGTTGCGAGCTGAACTCGTGCCGGGAGCAGTTACTGTCTGGCGAGATGGGCTGCCGAAACTACCCCATCCACCCGCGTTGTTGCGAGCGGCGGGTTGGCCTGTCACGGCAGGACGCGTTCCATTCTGCACGGCCTGTTGCTGCTGCGCGAACGGCACACGGTTCACGGCCGTTACCGGCGTCCGCGAATAGAAATTGCCGTTTACCGCCGCGCGAGGCGTCACCCCAGTCGTGCGATTGCTGAAACGAAGATTGTTCGCCGTCGGGGCGACGGGAAGCGGTCCACGCGCGAGCCCCGCCTGCACTAACTGCTGGGACGGAACGCGAGCAATTGAGCGGAAGTTCCCGTTTTGAAAGTTGCTGGCGGAAACGCCTACTGCGGCTCCGGGAACACGCGCGTTGCGGTAAATATTCGTGATATTCACATTGTTGATATTCACGTTGCGGAATCCCCCGCCCCACCCGCGTCCATACCACGGCGAGAATCGCTCATAGGGCGCCAAAGGCAACCAGCCCACATTTCCGAAGCCCAAGCCAAACCCAAATCCGCCACCACCAAATCCGAAGAAACTCACTAAAGCGGGACGCCAGAAGTAAGGCCGACCAATTGCTCCCGGATACCAGCACCAGCCGAGCCCACCCCGATACCAGGAACCGTAGTGAAATGGCGCCCAACCCCAAGGATCGGCGTCAACCCAGGTCCAACCGTAGTAGTCTTCCCAAGCCCATTGCCCGTTTGTATAAGGACTCCAACCCGGATCGACGCGCGGCGTCCACACGTTCCCATATGACGGGTCGTAGTTCCACTGGCCGTAGCTATCTAAGTCTTCGACGCCATAAACGTCGGGGCTAACATACTTGTAACTCGCCACATTATCGAGCGAACGGTCGCGCTGTTGATTCCACTGATCCCACTCGTCGTACTGAACGGCGGCGGTGACCTGAAACTCCGGATCCTGGGCCGACCCGCGAACGTAGATGCTCTGCCCCGCACTTACTCGTTGTGTCCCGCGCTGGGTGTAGATATCGGCGGAGCCGCTCCGCACAGTCACCACGGTTTGCCCGTCATCTTGAACCAACACGCGATAGAGTCCACGCCCCATAGGCTGGATCGAAACGTTAGGAGTGCTGATCTCGACTTGCGATTGAGCGTCGCGTAACACGCTGAACGTGCCGGTGCCGCGCGCGACTTCCAAATGCACGTGGTTGTTGCCGACTTCCGCAACGCGGGCTTCCGTGTCATGACCTAAGCGGAAGCGATCCGCGAAATCGAACTGCACTTCCGCGCGCGCGCCGCCTTGCCCCGTGGCCACGATGTCACCGGCGAGCAGCGGCGCGTTCGCTACAGCGGCGACCGGCTCGGCGGAATCGCCACGCCGCACCGACACATCGCCTCGCATAAAGCTCACGCGCGCTACGCCCGGACCGGCAACATCAGGCGGAGCCTGCCCATCCTGCGGCGGTCCGTTGTACTGACTCTCGGGATACCCATCGGGCCCCGCTTGGGCCCAGCTCGCTCCGGCGGCCAATAACGCGCCCAGAGCTAAGCCAACCACTTGTCTTCGAAACCGTTCGAGGGCCATAAAATGATTTGCCTCCCCTTCTGCATGCATGGACGATTCCGTCCTGCAAATGGTTGCAAATAGATATGTTTAGCACGGTTAACGGGACGACGCAAAGTGGTGCTTTTCCACCAACCCTGATCGAAAACGACCCGCTATCCTGTGGAGTGTGCAATCTGTCGAGCGCTTCGTACTGGGACTGTTGCTGGTTTTGGGAGTCTACCTTCCGATGAGCGCCGCGACGCTGACTCCGGTTCGCTATGAAGTCAGCTTTCCCGAGCCGCTATCCCATTACGCCGAGGTCATCGCGCGATTCCCATCCGGGGGCGTCGCGAACCTCGAGCTGTTCCTTCCCGTTTGGACTCCTGGCTCGTATATCGTGCGCGAGTACGCTCGCAATTTGGAAGCGGTCACGGTGGATGGCGGTCCGACGCCGGTAAAGACGCGCAAGAATCGTTGGTCGGTCGAGACCGGCGGCAAAGCCGAAACTACCGTCCGCTACCGCGTGTACTGCCGCGAGATGACGGTGCGCACCAACTGGGTGGACGAGAGCTTCGCTCTGCTAAACGGCGGCGCAACATTCCTCACTCTGGTTGATCGGAGTCCGCGCGAGCACATCGTGCATGTAACCCTCCCGTCGGGATGGGGCACCGTTGTGAGCGCCCTGAACTCGGATGACGGCCGCACCTTTCACGCCGCTGATTACGACACGCTGGTCGATTCACCGATGGTCGCAGGCAACCCCGCTTTGCACGAGTTCTCCGTTGCCGGCATTCCCCACGTACTTGTAAATGAGGGTGAAACCCCGCTATGGGATGCCGCTCGCTCGGTAAAAGACGTGCGCTCCATCGTCGAGCAGAGCTTGAAGATGTGGGGCGCACTTCCCTACGCCCATTACGTTTTCTTCAACCTGATCGCGGACAGTGGTGGCGGATTGGAGCACAAGAACGCATGTACACTCATGACCAGCCGTTATGCAACGCGCACGCGAAAGGCCTACGTACGCTGGCTAGGACTGGTCTCCCATGAGTACTTTCATGCATGGAACGTGAAGCGCCTGCGGCCCGTGGAACTCGGTCCGTTCGACTACGAGAACGAAGTGTACACGCGCAGTTTGTGGATCGCCGAAGGCTTTACCGAGTACTACGGTGGCCTGAATGTGCGGCGCGCCGGACTGGCGACGGATGCGGAATACCTGGGCGCGGAGAACCCAAAAGATGCTTGGGATGGATCGCTGTCCGCCCTGGTCGACGCGCTGCAAACCACTCCGGGACGTCTTGCGCAGCCTGTTGATCAGGCGTCCTATGATGCGTGGATCAAGCTGTATCGCCCCGATGAGAACTCAGCCAACTCTGCGATCAGTTACTACGTGAAGGGCGCGGTGATCGCGTGGTTGCTCGACGCCAGAATTCGCCACTCCACGGACGGCCAAAAGACACTGGACGATGTGATGCGTCTGGCTTATGGACGTTACTCGGGCGAGCGCGGCTTCACGACCGAAGAGTTCATCGCAACGGCAGGTGAGATTGCCGGAACCGATCTGCGTCCGTGGTTTCACGACGCGCTGTCGACCACCGGCGAACTGGACTACACGGAAGCGCTGGATTGGTTCGGCCTCGAATGGAAGCCCGCGAAACCGCCGCAAAGCGACAATCGACCGAAAGCCTGGACTGGCGCACAAACCCGGAATGAAGGACGCCTGGTAATTCGCTCCGTGCCGCGCGACACGCCCGCCTATGCTGCAGGACTGACGGCCGATGACGAGATCCTCGCCATTGACGGATATCGGGTCGCGCCGGACGGCTTCACGCAGCGGCTTGAGCAGTATGCTCCGGGAGATACGATTGAGCTACTCGTGTCGCGCCGAGACCGGATTATCCGCGTTCCGCTAAAGCTTGGTGAAGAACCGGCGCGTAAGTGGCAGTTACAGGTAAGCGCTAAGGCAAGTGATAAGCAGAAGAAAAACTATGCGGATTGGGTAAGTGCGGGGCGGTGACCTAGCCGCCGCTTGTCTGAGCTCGTTTGCCGGTTCCTACGAGAGAACATGAGAGTCGGCGAGCGCGGGACCAAGGCTTTTACCGGGAGCTTTTTCCGAGGTTGCATGTAATTGATCCCACACGAGGGTCGCCGTAAGCAACTTGGTATAAAATCTGAGATTCACGCACAATTCGATAACCGGGTGTGCCGGAAGTTTTACTTATTCCACTTACTCCCGCTCCCTGGCTTTTGTCTCTTGGCACAAGCACATCCGTGTTCTTCTCAGCCTCACAAAAACTCACGTCCAATTTAGACCATTTCCGAGTATTCTGACTAAGAAGCCGAGGAGCTTCGTTGCATGAGCGGACACACTACTCACACCCATGGTCACGTACATCGTCCTGTAACCCATCACCTTCACGGGGGCAGCCCGGAGCCGGGCGGCGCGCGTGGAGGCGTACTGAAACCCGGCCAGGTTCGGGCCCGCCCGCCGCGCAATAAGTCTCAGGCGCACGGCGGAATCGCGCCACTGAAGCCGTTTGCACATGGCACCCAGAAGTTTCAAACTCTGCCCGATCCGCTCGGTCAGCCACCCTATCACTATGATCTGTATGCGATCGATCCCACTATCGGAGCGGCCGCCCAGCAACTCGGGAAGATGATTTTTCACGTAGTCGGCGACACCGGCGGAATCAAGAACGAGGAGTTCCAATCCGCGGTGGCGGCCAAGATGAAAGGCGATCTAAATAAATCCGACGATCAAAAACCACGATTTTTCTTCCATCTTGGCGACGTCGTCTACTTCAATGGCGAGTTGACGAGATACTACGACCAGTTCTATTCGCCGTATAGTCATTATGACGTGCCAATTATCGCCATCCCGGGTAATCACGATGGCGATCCGATCGACAGCTCGCAAACCTCGCTGGATGGCTTTGTCGCTTACTTCATGACCGATCAGCCGCGCATTAACCCCGAGTCTCACGACGAACCGCGCGCGACCATGCAGCAGCCAAACGTCTACTTCACCTTGAACTGCCCGTTCGCCACGATCATCGGGATGTACACGAACGTCCCGGAGCACGGCTCCATCGACTCCGTGCAGCAGCAGTGGCTAACCAACGAATTCGCCACGGCGCCGGAAGATAAAGCGCTGATTCTAGCTCTCCATCATCCTGTATATTCCTTCGACGATCATCACTCGGGCAGCCCGCGCATGGCTGACGCGGTGCAGCACGCAATTAACGATTCGCGGCGCGTCCCTAACCTCGTTCTAACCGCGCACGTACACAATTACCAGCGCATCGAGAAGACCATTGCGGACGGAACACAAACGCCGTTTATCGTGGCGGGTAACGGCGGCTATCCTCACTTACACGGTATCAACATAGTCGATCAGGACCCGGCGGGAACAACCGACGAAGATACGGGAGCAACCCTGATCGCGTACAACAAGACAAACCACGGTTATGTGACGTTAACCGTGGACGCGGATAACATATACGGCGTTGCCACCACGGTGGACGAGAAGAAATACGATGGCAACGATGCCGACGATACATTCCAATACTCCGCGAAAGCGATCAAGCTGGATGACACCGCGGTAATAAGTCTGTAGTCTCCGAAACTCTACCGGGCGCGCTGTGCTCTACCGCAGCGCCTGTTCGATGGCCTGCGTGACCTCCGGCGAATCCGGAGTTACCTTAGGCTCAAATCGAGCCAGAATCGCGCCGTCGCGTCCGATGAGGAATTTGGTGAAATTCCATTGGATTTCCCCACCCTTCTCCGCGGTCAGATACTTATATAAGGCGTTCTCACTGTCGCCTTTCACGTCCGACTTGGCGAACATGGGGAAATCGACGTTGTATTTGCGCGAGCAGAACTGCTTGATCTCGGCGTCGCTACCTGGCTCCTGTGACATAAAGTTATTGGCCGGAAAGCCTAACACCACGAGTCCGCGGTCTTTATACTTCGTGTACACCGATTCAAGTGCAGTGTACTGGGGTGTAAATCCGCACTTACTCGCGACGTTCACCACAAGCAATACCTTGCCCTTGTACTGAGACAAGGACACCGGCGTCCCATCAATAGAGTTCATCTTGTAGTCGTAAACCGTAGCGGCGTGGAGGCTTGCGCCAAGGAGAAGTGCTGTTGTAAGAGCGCGAAGGAGCATGGAACTAGCTTACCGTCAGTGCTTGCCCCGTTCATAAATTCGCCAACGTGAGTCCGGGAACTGCACCAAAATGACGAACATTTAGAGTCGCCACAGCGAAACCGAAATGCAGTGCTGTGGCTGCGATTAGGAGATCTTCGAACGGGAGTCTGACACCCCGCGCCGCCTGTTCACCCTCGATACGACCGGCTTGCCTGGCAATTTCCAGAGTGATTGAATACACCGGCAGGTCCGCCAGAACTTCATCGACGAAGCTCCGGCGTTGCGTTCGCCTCATCTCATCCTCGGCTCTATAGATTCCGTGCACCAGTTCAACCACCGTCACTGCAGACAAGCCGATTTCCATCTCGCCATACCCGCGTCGGAAGTCTTCAAGAATTTGTCGAACCGTGTGATGGCGTCGTTCCGCGGCGATAACAACACTCGAATCGACGATCAATCCCACGAAGGAGGATTCCAGGGCCGCCGATTACGGATGATTTCCTCAACATCGGCGGCAAAGTCTACATCTAAGACAGGCGCGAACCCGGTTTCTTCTTCATGGGCTTTCGCAAGCGCGATACTCTCGGAAATGCTACGCGGTGATGGTGCTACGGAGCGCAGGACGGCTATCGGCTGCGCGTCGCGTTCAATGAGAACATCAGTGCCCGCCTCCGCGCGTTGCAGAACTGCGCGAATATCCCGCACTAACTCAGCTTCAGTGATTCGCAGAACCAGCGGTTCCATGCCTAAGATCATATCGTCTTTGTCATCGGTGCCCTTACTCATGCCGCAGCGCAACCACCGGGTTTACATGAGCCGCCCGCCTGGCGGGAATGATCGCGGCAATCAGCGCAAACGCCGCTATGCCGATTGCACTTAGCGTGAATACAGTCGGGTCGAGCGGCGACACTCCCCATAGCCACGCACGGAGAAACCGCGTGGTTGCCGCGGCAAGCAATAATCCGGCGAGAAGCGCGACAGCGAGCATGCGGATCTGTTCCGAGCAAATCAGCGCCAGAATGCCGCGCGGGCTAGCTCCCAGTGCCACCCGGATTCCGAACTCGGAAGTGCGGAGCGCAACAGAGTAAGCCGCCAGCCCGTAAACTCCGGTTATCGCTAACAGAAGTCCGATTATTCCAAACGCAACGGACAGGGAAGTCAATAAGCGCTCATAAACTAAGTTAGTGTCGATCAGCGAATCGAACGAACTGAATTGGGCGATCGCCCGGCGATCTAACTGCCTCACCAGCTTTTCGATAGGCGCGCGCAGGTCGGCCGTAGGCGCCGCGGTCCAAACCTCAAGATTCAAGGTGAGCAAAAATCCGAAACTGTCTGGCAGTTGCGTGACCGGACGGTATACCGTTGCCCGCGCGGGTTCACGCAGACTTTCGTATCGAGCATCGGCGACCACGCCCACAACGGTGATCACATCAGCTTTATCTTTCTCGAAGAGACGTTGCCCGATTGGATTCGCGTTGCCGAAAGCGCGCTGCGCGAACGCTTGGTTGACAATGGCCACTTTTGCAGTTTCCGTTGTATCCCCCGCCCGTATGTTGCGACCAAGTAGTAATGTCGTACCCAGGGTGACGAAGTAGTCCGGAGTTACCCAATTTTCGTAACTATCCGGTAGCGGTGGCCCATTTCGGATTTGGTAGTTCCGCGTCCAAGTTCGCCCGCCAAGCGGAACAATCAAGGATGCTGCCGCGGAACGAGCGCCTGGAAGACGACGAACTTCACTGATAAGCCTTTCGAAATAACGCGCGATCTCGGTAGTCTTGTGCAGAGTCTGACTTGTGTCGATATCTGCGATCAACAGGTGATCGCGCCGAAAGCCGGGCTGCATCGTGCGGAGGTCGAATAGGCTGCGCCCGAGCAGCATCGCCGCCGCTACCAAAGCGAGGGACAAGCAGATCTGAAACCCAACCACCCAAGTTCCAAACGGGCTGCGACCCGGCGAACGGCGGCTCGCCCGCCGAAGAGCGGTGTTGAGATCCCCGCGCGTGGCGCGAACAGCGGGCGCCAAACCAAACAAGAGAACGGTGGCTAGTAATAGACTTAGGGCAGTTCCTGCAACTCGCCAATCGAAGCTGGTCGATAGAGACACGTCCAAGAATGAGACAAGCCCCCGCGTACAAAGTAAGTAGACCGGAATACCGGCTAACCCACCCAACATGGCTAAGATGCCGCTTTCAGTGAGTAATTGACGGAGTATCCGCGCGCGATGGGCACCCAATGAGAGTCTGACGACAATCTCTCGCGACCGCGCAACAGAACGCGCCAGCAGGAGATTCGCAAGATTTGCGCAGCCGATCAGGAGAATTACGGCCGTCATCGCAAGAAGCAAGGCGAGCGGATTCGCAAAGCGACGGCGCACAACCGAGAGACCATTGCGGGCCCATACCGCCGCGACTATATCGCTCGTGGCCCTGTTCGGCGAAGCCGCATCGAGCTTTTTGCGAATCTCGGGATAAACACGGTTTATACGAGAGGTGAGTTCAGATACTGAAGCGCTGGAAGGTGCCCGGGTCAGAATCGTGAGCCACGTCCAGCCGCCATTTTGAAGAATGGGCTGAGCCGGATTCGTGGCGGCATACGCAGCAACCGGTAGGATAATTTGCGAATAATCGCCCACGTAGAATCCGAAAAAATTCGGCGGCGCAACACCGACGATGGTGAAGGAGCGTGCTCCGATCACAACCTGTTTTCCGAGAACATGCTCATCGCTACCAAACTGCGATTGCCAAATACGGTAGCTCAACACGCAGTTGGCCCCCTGCGGCAAGCCGCCGCTATCGTCTTCGGGAGTAAGTAAGCGGCCTAAGTGCGCCTGCATGCCAAGCGCGGGAAAGGCGTTACCGGAGATGATCAGCGCGGGCGTGTTACGCACCGTCGATCCGAAATCCACCTGCACATAATCGCCGCCAACCACAAAGAGCGGAACTCTGTCGTGCGCAGCCTGCTGGAAGCCTTGAAACATCGGAAAGGAGAACTTGTCGTCTTCTCCCTCCACGCTGTTGTGCGTCAGCTTCCAAAGCTGCTCGGCATGCGGAACGGGTAGAGGCTTGAACAGGAGCGCGTTCAACAACGCGAAGATGCCCATGGCTGCGCCTAGGCCTACCGCTAACGAGAGGCAGGCGGTGACGGTGAATCCCGGGCTTCGCAGCAGTAAACGAACCGCGTAGCCGATGTCTCGCAGCACCGATTCCACCTCACTCCAACCCCAAGCTTCGCGGCTAATCTCCTGCCAGCGCGTCACGTTGCCGAGCCTGCGCCGAGCCGCGTCCGGATCCGAATCCTGAGCGGCCATTTCGAGGTGTGCTTCCATTTCCGCACGCAACTCGGCATCAGCCCGGCTTCGGTTCAAAACATACCGAATGCGGCGAGCGTATTCAAGGATCAGTGGAAGCATGGCAAACTCTTAGACAGAAGCGGTAATCACGCGCCCGATAGCTTGCGAGACCCGGCGATAGCGGCTCAGTTCCGTTTCCAGCTGTCTCCGTCCGAGCGCGGTAAGCGAATAGACACGGGCACGCCGTTTGTTTTCAGTCTCCTTCCATTCCGCCTTTACCCAACCCTTCAGCAGCATGCGCTGCAATGCGGGGTAAAGCGATCCTTCTTCGACGCGGAACACATCGCGCGAGGAAGACTCGACAAATTGCGCGATTCCGTACCCGTGATTGGGCCCGCGAGCGAGCGTTTTTAAAATTAGAAGGTGTAGCGTACCCGGAGGGATCTCGTCGCGAAGCAACTCTGGCATAGACTCTCTACCCCAGAGAGTCTACCATAGGACGTCTATGTAAGCAAAACCGTCTATACAAACCCATGCTGCTTCAGATGATACGGCCCTTCAAAGTTGCTGGTGCATTTGAACTGCTCGCAGCGCCCATCGCCTGCGAAGGGGACCGCGCGCGCGAGCAGCGACTTCCGCTCGGCATCGCTCACCGGGACAAATGGACGGGCCAGCCGTGTATCCGCTTCGAGTTGTTCCATGGTGGTAATTCCCATCACTTGCGTATCCACATCCTGACTCAACGCAAAGCGGTAACACTCCGCCGCAGTCAAGTCAGTGGATTCCACGATCTTTCCGCCCGGATAGCCGCCACCGAGACCTTTCATCCCAATTACGCCGATGCCCCGCTCCCGGCACACCGGGACGACGTTGCGCGCAAAACTCCGGTATGTCGGGTCCATCACGTTATTTGGGAGTTGGCAAGTGTCCCACTCGAAGGGCCGCGACAACATATCAAGATGAAGGCGTGGGTCCTTGTGCCCCGTGAATCCGACGAATCGCACTTTGCCCTGCTCCCGCGCGCGAATGGCTACTTCGATCCCGCCTTGCGTGAAGATCCACTCCGGATCGTTGTCGAAGCTAATCTCGTGGAACTGCCATAGGTCGATGTAGTCGGTACGTAGCCTGCGCAGCGAATCGTCCAGGCACTGCTGAGCGCCTTTCCCGTCCCGGTTGCAGACCTTAGTCATCAGAAACACCTTCTGCCGCAAACCGGCCGTTGTCAAAGCTCTGCCCATACGCTCTTCGGAACCGCCGTCGTGGTAGTCCCACGAATTATCGAAGAAGTTAACGCCACTATCGATGGCGGCGTGCATCAGCCGGATCGAATCCTTCTCCTCAGGAATTGATCCCGGTCCGATGTGCCAGCCCCCCAAACACACAATCGAAACGTATTCGTTGGTTTTGCCTAACTTGCGCAGATGCATGGAGCGTATCGTAACGCGGTGAGACGTGCGATAGACATTGGCATGCAATCGGGGTAGTTAAATTGCTAACATCGGAGGAAACGCATGGCCGGCATCCCGTTACCGGAAGAGAAGATCCCCGTTCCGTTGGAAGCACGGATCGTTGAGTACTCCCGCGGCGAAGCGCACGCTCTTTCCGGAATGGCAACTTCGCTCGTCGGAAAGATCTTGCGAGTAAGCATTCCTTCGCCGATTGCCCTGCTGACGCCGGTTACCGTCGAGTGCGGAAACAAGCTTTGGATGGGCGAAGTAGTAGCCTGCGCCCCCGCCTCCTACGGTTTTGATATCGAGATCGACGCCGCGCAATCGCTAGAGGATGTCGAGTGCGTCGAGCGCATGGCCAGCCACTTCCGCCGTGGCAAGATTCCGGCTAGTGCGGCCCCTCGCGAGCGGGAGACCGATCCCTCCCTTGCCTGAGCGAGCTGTTGTCTTCGGTGCGTCCGGTCAGTTAGGAATAGAAGTCTCGCGCCTGGTAGATTCACGCGGTTTTGAGACGCGCCGCTATGATCGCCGCGATGTCGATATCTCTGACGCTGCCGCTGTGGAGACTGCACTCTCCGGGTTCGATCCGCAGATCGTGTTCAACTGCGCGGCTTATAACCAGGTCGATGTCTCCGAGCAGGAGCCGCAACAAGCCTATGCGGCTAATGCGCTCGGCGTGCGAAATCTCGCGGTGGTCTGTCGCCAGGGCGATTGCCAGCTTGTTCATTTTTCGACGGATTATGTTTTCGATGGAACCGCCGGGCGGCCGTATGTGGAATCGGACGCAACGCATCCACTGGGGGCGTATGCCGTGTCGAAGTTAGCAGGCGAATTGTACGCGCAAGCTTATCTGGACCGTGCGCTCATCATCCGCACCTCGGGGGTATTCGGACCCGCGGGTCTCAAGACCAATCGCGGCAACTTCGTTGAACTGATGCTACGCCTCGCGCGCTCCGGCCAGCCGATCCGCGTGGTAGAAGATCACGTTGCTTCGCCGACCTACGCGCCTTACCTTGCCGATCGCGCTGTGCAGATTGCGTTGCGTGGTGAATCGGGCATCTTCCACGTGGGTGGTGGCACACCAATCTCGTGGTTCGACTACGCCAAGCTGATCTTCGCGTATGCGGGCGTGACTCCGGAGCTTCACCCCACCACCGAGCGCGAATACCGGACGCCCGCGCGTCGTCCGAAGTTTTCGGCGCTGGAGAATCGACGTATGGAGTCCATCGGCATCGAGAAGATGCCGCCACTTAGCGAGGCGTTGCGCGATTACTTCGAGCGGCGACCGCTATATATGATTTAAGGCTCGTCGACTTAGGAAGGCGTGAAATCGCGAGGCAGGAACGGAGGCACGCCAAACATTAGCAACAATAGGTGAATCGGCAATATGAAAGCGAAAATCGCGAGTGCCGCCCACCATCGCAGCCTTTCCCGCTCTTCTGTTTCCGCATGAAAGTAAATGAAGAGAAATAGCGACAACCAAGCCAGTCCGGAGACCAGCGAGACCGGGAAGGTAAACACCGAGTAATATACCAGAATGATGTAAATCGGCTCGATAAACGAAGCGACAAAGGGAGCCAGCGCCGTTGTTACCAGGATCGCTATTCTAACTCTCATGCAGGACACGCGACTTCAGTCGCGTATTCGTGGACTTCGAGATGAGACGATGTTCCTTATGAATTCTATACCAGCCCGTCTTTAAAACCACTTTCTCGCGGCATCAGCGCGAAGACGCGATGGTTTTTCTGAGCCGCGACCGAAAGGGAGCGACTTTTCTTAAGTTAGATACAGCCTCTTAGAGACGTGCCTCAGGCATTCGCGATATTGCAGGATGATCCTCCGTGACGTCCTTGATCATATCGGAAAAGTGCGCTACATAAACCGATATGAGTTCCGCGCCAGAAGTGCCGAACACAAACAACCGCTTGCTCACGCGCGCGGCTCAGAAGGGGCATCACGCGATTAAACGAGCGAACGACTTAGCTACAAACTACAGGAAATTTACCGATTATCCAGCGCCGTCGCATAGTACCCTTTGCGCGCCTGCACTTTCAAATCTTTATTCTTCGTCCGCACATCCAACTTGCGGTACGAGCCGTCCCGCTTTGGATCCGTCGGCGTATAGCCAATCGCGTACTGCGTCCGCATCTCCTCTTGCAATTCCGTAAAGACCTGCTGCAATGAATGCCCGCGGTCTACCTTATACACATGTCCACCGGTCTCGCCGGACATCTGCTTGAGGTAACCTTCACCGCCACCACCACCGCCGATCATGAACCCGCCCCTTGAATAAAAAATCGGGTCAACATAGTAAATGCTATAAACCGTTACATTGGATTTCTGAGCAGA
>JAVHMZ010538653.1:0-13713 GCA_034782995.1 Amazona versicolor
GGTCGATTTCGGTTGGGCGAAACAAACCGGGCGCGGCTTGCAGGACGGCACGTTAACGGAGTCCGGCATGATTCTCGGGACCGCCGGTTACATGGCGCCGGAACAGGTGCGTGGTGAACTTACCGACTCTCGCGCCGATGTCTTCAGCTTCGGCGTTGTGCTCTATGAACTGCTCAGCGACAAGCAGGCGTTTACAGGTGCATCGTCCGTAGAACCAATGCATGCCGTCCTGAAGGAGGAACCTCCGGCACTGCCCCGCACGGTTTCGCCGGCGCTCACCGCCATCGTACGCCGATGCCCGGAGAAGGATCCGGACCGCAGATTCCAAAGCGCTGCTGATCTCGCATTTGCGTTGGGGAATCCGCTCGGTTCCGCCCCTTCGCCGGTGTGGAAGCGAAGCGCGCCAGCAGTTCCGAGTCCGGCAACCTGGATCATCGTCGCGGGTGTCGCGTCAGTTGTCGCGTTCGCCGTTGCCTTTCTCGTTCTGCCACAAGACCGAAATGCTCGGTTGGCAGAATCGTTCTCGTACAGCGTAGAGCCGCTTACTAATGTTGGAGACGTACAAGAAGCGATTATTTCTCCAAACGGAAAATTGTTAGCTTACACGAGTGGTCCCCCAGACCGCCTCAGCCTCCGCATGAAGATGCTCGCGACGGGAGAGGATCGTGAGTTGCCTGGGGCTCGCCGCGGCTCAATGCAGGGGCTGGTTTTCTCGTTTGATTCGAAACAAATCTACGTAGGTTTTGACGGAGTGATCAACGAAATTCCGGCGGCCGGGGGCGTGCCTGTCGAGCTTCTTCCGAAGCAAAAGGTTGCTTATGCCGCACCGTCGCCCGATGGCTCGGAAATAGTTTTTTCTCCGAAAGACGAGGGTCCGGGAAACTTTGGGGTTTCCCTGGCGCATCGAGACGGCAGCGAAGAGAAAAGTCTTATTCAATATCGTTTCCCTCATATGTTGGGCATGCCGGCATGGTCGCCGCACGGCGATGCGATTGCGTTTGCGGGCTCACCAAGTGGATTCTTCCTCTGGGACGTTATGTCAATCGCCCCGCATACTGGCGCCACGCCCCGCATTATTTCTAACCGTCATTTTTATCGGGTTACCCGACCGGCATGGCTCAATGACGGAAAGGCCATCGCATTCGGGGCGGTGGAGAGTCCCGGAAAAGATGGGAATTATCAGATCTGGGCGATGACGTACCCAGCTGGCAAAATCACCCGCTTGACAAATGGCCTCGATGCCTATCCGTCTGTGAGTGCGACTAGTGATTCACAACTGCTAGGCGCGGTGCGCGAACAGACTACCTCGGAAATTCTACTTACGTCGTCACAGGGGAAGGTTCTCCGCCATCTCACCACCAGAAGTCCCGCTCGAGAAGGCAGTGATGGAATTGTATTCCTCGGCGATGAGCGGCTGATTTTTACGTCGCATTCGTCCGGATCCGGCGAACTCTGGAGCATCGACGTAGACGGCGGCAATCGGCGCAAACTGACCGATAACGGTGCTCGCAACTATTGGCCTTTTGTCTCTAATTCCGGTCAAACGATTCTCTGGGAGAGGGCCGATCGGGCTCCCGGCATCTGGGCGATGGATGCGGATGGCGGCAATGCCAGACCCATCTTGTCGGATGGCGGATCTTTCTGGTCCGAAACGGGGAGCATGCCTGAAGGCTTGAGTCAGGCGCGCGCCGGAACCTTGTCTGACGGAACGTTCATCCCGTACATGTCCACATCGAGCTCTGGCCAACGAACACTGATGCGTCGCGAGACGAACAGTTCTTCGAAACCGGTTGTTCTACCTAGGCTGCCGATGTGGCCAGTCCAGCCTGCCGTATCTCCTGACAACCGTTGGATTGCCTTCGGTGTGGAAACGGATGGACCCGCGCATACCGCCATCATACCCTCGTCAGGCGGGGACCCAACGGTGGTTCTGCCCATCGATCCTTGGTCGATCCATTGGACGGCAGACGGGAAGAGCCTAATTTACATTCGGAGGGACGCGGGTGTCGGTAACCTGTGGACGGCTCCGGTCTTCGGCGGAGAGGCGCGCCAGATTACCCGGTTCGACGACGCCAGCATTTTAAGATTCGCATCGTCGGTGAACGGCAAGTATCTCGCCGTCGTTCACGGAAGCACTTCGAAAGACGCGGTGCTGCTCCGCGCGAGTCGGGAGCAGTGACACGTAGAGCACCGGGTCTGACGCTTTCGCCGGCTCGCGCAATTTTGAGTCCTTTGCCTGTCCAGTTTTGGATTGACGCCAGGAACAGAACGTCAGATTAAATGAAAGGTTATCGAGAGGAATCGGTTTTGGGGTGGACCCCTACGCTGAGACAACCGGTTAAGGCATTTGTCAGGTAAAGCCGAGGAACTGCGATGCGATGCTGAATGAGTGCCGGTCAACCCTTACCGCGGGCATCGATTCCCAAAAGTAATCATTTCGGAATGCGTTTGGCTGTACTTCCGGTTTGGTGTGAGCTTTCGTGATTTAGAAGAGATGGTGGCCGCGCGTGGCGTGGTGGTTAGCTACGAAACGATCCGGTGCTGGTGCGACAAGTTCGGCAAAGCGTATGCCGATGGACTCAGGAGACGGCGTGCTCGAACTGGCGACAAGTGGCACCTGGATGAGGTTTTCCTCAAGATGAACGGCATGACTCATTACCTCTGGCGAGCGGTTGATCAGAACGGCGTTGTGCTCGACATCCTTGTGCAGCCACGGCGGGATCGATTCGCGGCCATACGTTTCTTTCGCCGAGTGCTGCGGGCTACGGGACGTCGTCATCCGCGCGTGATCATTACCGATAAACTCCGAAGCTATGGTGCTGCGAAACGGGTTGTAATGCCCGGGGTCGCTCATCGACAACACCGCTACCTAAATAACCGCGCCGAGAATTCGCATCAACCCACCCGTGAGCGCGAGAGGCAAATGCGCCGGTTCAAGTCCGGCGAGCACGCCCAGCGATTCCTCGAGGTTCACGGAATCGTCGCTTCGCACTTCCGCCCCCGCCGCCATCTGCTCACCGCCCGCGATTACCGTTGCCATCGAACGAAACGCTTTCGCATCTGGAATGAAGTGACCGGCGCAGCTGCCCTCGCCTGATCACGGGCTTTGTCGGGCAACACTCATTCAATACAAGCACGGTTCTGCCGGACGTTCGCACAACCTGACAATGCCGTCGGATAAGTTCTTGCGCGAGGCGGGGCTGGGATAATCCGTGGCATTCCTGTCCGGAGTATGAAGCGGGGACTGCAAGCGTATCTTTCTGCCCGTGCGGCTTACAACACCTTCGGTTACCAGGCTCTTCCACGTTCGATAGAAAGTCTCATGACAGAGGCCCAGATCGTCGGCAACGTTCCTTAACGGCCGGTCCAGTATGAAGCCGTCCGCCGATTGAGGCGTGGACGTCGACAGAAATCGCATTACCCTCTCACGCGCTGATCGAACGCTGCGGAGTTCGAGGCTCATGCGAAGTGCGCTGCACCGTTTTGCTTGCAGCTTCATAAACTCCACGGCCAAGTCTGTGTTATCCATGAGGGTCTTTCGTAAAACTCCTATCGGAAATGCTCGGACACTCGCTCTGGTTTCCGCAACAACGTCGCTGCAATAGTGGTCGGCAAAAAGGGCGGCTTCCGCGACGCATTCACCGGATCGAACTACATACAACGTTACCTGCCGGCCGTCATCAAGACTGGTGCATAAACGCACCCTGCCTTGCAAGACAATAAACACGGCCCGCGCCTTTTCGCCCTGACAGTAGAGGTACTGACCCGGGAACAACTCGTGTGCAGTGCTACAGGCGAGAAGCTCCGCTGGAAGTCGCTGGGACTGCAGTAAAAACATCTTCCTCCCTAAACCCTTCGTTCGACGCCGTTCGGAGGTTATCGCGTCTTCCCACCCATTTCCGCCCACTGTGTCGAACAGCACGAAGAATTAAGCCACATCCAGCTCCGGTTATCCGAATATGACCCCAGTCATAAACCAGCGCGCGATCGGCGTTTATAAATGGGACAGCTTGGAGCCACGATGCTACTGGCTGCGAGTAAGAAGGAGCTCCTACGATTACATCGCTCGCTAGAAAACCAAAACCTGTTCAGTGCCGGCCAGCACTGCGACGGTCACGGCTCATCGCCATGATTGGAATCATGCCACTCGCCGCCTTAGCCCAGACGCCGGCGGTCAACTTAGATTGGCCTAACTACGGAAACGATCCCGGAGGTATGCGTTATGTGGATACCGACCTGATAAACACCTCTAACGTTTCTCAACTGAAGCCTGCCTGGATTGTGCACACGGGCGTATTCAACGATCACACGTCTTCGCAGGTGCAACCCATCGTCGTGAACGGAATCATGTACGTCACGTCCCCCCACGCGCATGTCTTTGCGCTGAACGCGAGTACCGGGGCTCTAATGTGGACATACACGCCCACGCTGCCGCCGCTTGCCGAACTCGCGCTCCCGGCCGGCCAATTGAATCGCGGCGTCGCCGTAGGTAACGGAATGGTGTTCGTTGCGCAACCGGATGCGACCTTAACCGCTCTAAACGCCAACACCGGAGCCATGCTTTGGCAGACCGCAGTGGAAGACTGGCATAACAACTACACCGAAACTATGGCTCCGCTGTTTGTGAACGGGAAGGTTATCGTTGGCATCACGGGCGGCGAATACATGAAGCGTGGTTTTGTTTCGGCGTACGACGCAAAGTCCGGAAGCCTAGTGTGGCGTTTCTATACCTGTCCATCTCCAGGCAACATGGGTAATGATACCTGGGCGAATAACTCCTGGATGACCGGAGGTGGGACAGTATGGTCGACGCCGGTTGCCGACCCGGCCCTCAATCTCGTCTACGTCCCCACTGGTAACGCGGCGCCCGATGAGAACGGTTCGCAGCGGGCCGGCATGAACCTGTTCGCGAACTCCGTAGTCGCTTTGAACATCGATACCGGAGCATACGTCTGGCACTTTCAAGAGGTGCACCACGATGTGTGGGATTACGACGCCGACCAACCGCCGCATCTGTTCACCGCCAACATTGGTGGGCAGCAGACTCCGGCCATCGGTCACGCGAACAAGAACGGCTTCTAATACATTCTGGATCGCAGAAATGGGAACCCCCTTTTCGCGGTGACGGAAACGCCGGTTCCTACCAGTCCCGGATGGCAAAACCTCTGGCCGACTCAACCGATTCCAGCCACCGACCCGCTAATCCCGCATTCAGTTGAATTCACCCCTGTTGGAATGCAGTCTGGTCCAATCTGGACACCACCCACGGAAACGCCGACGCTGATCCAGCCAGGGTATGAATCAGGTCCAGAGTGGACTCCAAGCGCTTTCAGCCCTCGTACGAATTTTGCCTACATACAGGCGGGCGGATACGAACCCTGGATTTCTCACGCCATTCCCGGCGAAGTCAATTCCTTTGGATCCACCGTGCAAGGCACAATTCCAGGAGTGGAGGATTATGGCTTGTTCGACGCCGTAGATACCACGACGGGTAAGATGGCGTGGCAGCTCCGGTTTCCACAGAAAGTCGTCTCAGGAGTTGTGGTTGCCGGAGATCTCGTGTTCATGGGAGAAAGCAACGGCACGGTAAACGCCCTTAATTCCAAAACCGGTGCAATTCTCTGGTCGTACAAGAGCACCGAGCCGAATTTAGGAGGTGCGAACGCTCCTCCCGCCGTCTATGTGGTGAACGGTCAGGAATACTTCGTGATGGCATTCGGTGGCAACAATCAGCTCCGCCAGAAGATTCAACATACGGCTCTGCCCGGGGATGTGCTCATCGCCTTTGCTCTTCCTTCGAGCCCCTCGCCCGCAAGTCCACCCGTGATCAACCTGAACCCGCCCCAGATAGCTACTGGGGCGATTCCGGATTCCGCCATGATGGATGGGACGCCGGTTCCCGCTCCCGGGGCGCAGGTAGTTGAGATCACCGGGCACGATTTCCGCTACAACCCCAACAACTTCGTCGCTATGCCGGGGCAACTGATATCGCTCCACCTGATCAACGACGATTTAAGCCCCCTGAGTGTGGCGTTAGATCTCCCAACCGGGTCCATCTCTCTAAAGGGAATGGTGACTACCGGGGCAGACACTTACTACACTTTTATGGCGCCGACTAATCCGGGAATCTACAACATGTATAGCCCTCTTGCGGATGAGCGCTTCATTGGCTACAACGGGTTCTTCCGAGTAGCGGCGCCATGCGACACAACGACGGCGCCATGTCTTTCGAACAGCGGCGTGGTGAATTCAGCATCTAACCTCGCCGGCGCTATCGCCCCGGGCAGTGTGTTTACGATTTTCGGCAGCGAGATCGGGCCGGACACGGGTGTCGCCTACTCGACAGGCGAAAGCTCCATTGCGACCACCCTCGCGGGAACGCAGGTGACTTTTGACGGCGTTCCCGCTCCCTTGCTGTACGTACAAGCCAATCAGATCAATGCCATAGTGCCTTACGAGGAGGCGGGGAAATCGACGGCTACGGTGCAAGTAAGTGCCAACGGGGTAACTACTAGCCCAATTCAAGTCGACATCGTTCCCGTGTCGCCTGCGCTATTTACTACGACCGGCAGCGGAGTCGGGCAAGCGTTCGTTCAAAACTCCGACGGCGCCACAAATTCCGTCGGCAGTCCGGCACCGAAGAATTCAATCGTCCACCTCTTCTTGACGGGCGATGGAGTTACCAGCCCTGCGGTTCCGACTGGTTCTGCCGGGCAAACGGCCAGCCCCGCACTTCCAGTCACGGTCTTAATCGGCGGTTACAATGCTGCCGTTATCTCGTCGGAAATTTCGCCTAATCTATTCTCGGGCGTGCTTCAAGTAGATGCAGTCGTTCCTTCCAATGTCGTATCCGGGGGAGCTGTTTCGCTGCAGGCAACAGTTGGAAACATGTTTACAGCACCCGGACCCACAATCGCGGTCCAATAGAGAAGCAGGCTCGTCTCCAGCGCTTGGCCTAAGTCAACGCTGGAGACGATCATTACACGCCAGTGAACCTGAAACAGACGTTCTGTCGATTCACAGTACCGATTTCTTTTTGACCCTACCCTTGCAGATGCGCACTGCCGACCAACCATGTAATAGAAAACCTAAGTTGGGGTGCTCCGTCCGCGGAGCCGTGCTGCAACTCTCGTGACAATCTGATCTTCGGCCTCCATCATAATGATGATCGCCGCGAGGCTCTTCAAGACCTACCCGAATGCAAGTGCTTTGTTTCAAGCTGACCTGCTGACCTGATCGATTGCGTGAAGCCTTGTCTAAACTGAACGCGAATCTTCGAATATCTTTTCGTTAGGATGAGGCATGCAAAGCGCCGTTCAATTCGTCGAGCCCGATCACGCTCTTCAACTATTTGGTATCCGGCTTTTCGGCGTAAACGCTGAAAACGGCAAAAGGTTGCTCTTCACCGTCATTCTATTTGCGTTTTTGTACGTTTGCTCGCGTTTCGGGAGAGCCCTTTCCCGGCTGGAAACGGGCGACTTGAAAAAGAGAAATGTTGCGTTCTGGATCGGACAGATCATTTCGATCTCTGTAACGGTGATAGGGCTAATTGGGCTAGTCTCGATTTGGTTTGACGATCCCAAGAGACTGACTACCGCCGTTGGGCTCATTACAGCAGGACTTGCCTTCGCGCTGCAACAGGTAATTACCTCTTTTGCCGGGTATCTGCTGATTCTTCGCGGTAACACGTTTAGCGTCGGTGACCGCATTACGATGGGAGGGATTCGCGGTGACGTGATTGCACTCCACTTCTTTCAGACAATCATTATGGAAATGGGGCAACCGCCTTCCGTGCAGGGAGGCGAACCGGGCATGTGGGTGGAATCGCGTCAATACACAGGGCGTATTGTAAGTGTCACTAACGCGAAGATATTTGAGCAGCCCGTCTATAATTACACTCGCGACTTTCCTTTCATTTGGGAGGAAATACATATTCCGATCAAGTACACTGCCGACCGGCAAAAGGCGGAGGCCATTCTGTTGGAGACAGCAAACCGGCACACAATGAAGACGTCGGAGCTAACAGAAGAAGTGTTGCGTGAATTGGAGAGGCGCTACTTCTTGCCTCGGGCCGATTTACATCCAAAACTTTAATACCGCCTCACAGACAATTGGCTGGAACTCACCGTTCGCTTCATCGTTCATGATCACGGAATACGAGTAGTTAAAGATAAGATGAGCCGGGACATTATCGATGCTTTCGACCAAGCTTCTATAGAAGTCGCTTCGAGCACCTACGATATTGTCGGACTTCCCCCGCTCCGGGCAGAGTCCCAGGTAAGTCAGGTATCTTCCTAGCAACATAGCCGAACTGATCATGATGGCTCACGCCAAGTCGCTCATTGAGATCCTTGCGAGAGGAGTGGAATTCGCAGCTGCCGTTGTGATCGGTCTAGCAGCATTGCAAGCAGTATTTCGATCGATGGCGTTATTTTTCCGGCCGAACTCCGGGTGGATGACAGAGAATGCGCTTCGGCTCGCGTTGGGACGGTGGCTTGCTGTCGCCCTGGAGCTTGAACTCGCTGCCGACATTCTGAACACTGCGATTACGCCAAGCTGGACCGACATTGGAAAGCTTGCCGCGATTGCGGGACTCCGTACTGCGTTGAACTTCGTTTTGGAACGAGAGATCCGCCAGGAGTCTTCGTCCACCCAGCATCGAGCCAATCAGGCCGTAGACAGAAATGTTGAACCGATCTGACCAGTAACGCGATCACAGTTGGATAGTTGCGTAAGAGTTGTGCTTGTCAAGTTCTGCAAAATGTTCTGGGCTGAGTAATCCTCAATGGGTTGGCTTTTAGTCCCAGTTAACTGCTTCTGCTGTTTTTCGTTTTTTGGGATTACGGAAGGAGCCCGTAGGGCGACTGAAGTTATCCCAAAAAACTCGGCCCCGAGCGTGCTGCTTCCCCCTGCTCGGTACGCAGTGACGGTGACGATCACGCCGCCTCCTCGATTTTTCGCCGTACGTCCTTGTTCTGTTCCCGTAAAGGTTCCATGTTCAGATATTTGATCGCTTCGATCCAGTTCTCATGCATCTCCACAGCCAGCGCACGCACCAGCCGTAAGCAGCCGGCCGCGTTCGGGAAAATGCGTATCACCAGCGTCCTCCGCTTAATCTCTTCCATGATCCGCTCCAGCATGTTGGTCGATTTCAGGTTCTTGTGGTGCTGCCGCGGCAACCGGTAGAAGCTGAGCGTCTCATCGATGTTTTCCTCCACCCAGACGCAGAGCTTGGGATAGCGCGGTGACCATTTCGCCAGCCACGCGGTTAAGTCCCGGCGAGCTTCTTCCACGTTGCGCCGATCATAGAGCCAGCGCAGTTCCAGCAAGCAGTCGTCATTGGCCTTGCGCGGCAAATAGTCCAACGCATTGCGCAGAAAATGCACGTAACAACGCTGCCAGAGCGCCTCCGGTAGCACCTCGCGGATGGCTCGCTTGAGCCCCGGATGATCGTCGCTGATCGCTAATTGCACGCCCCCTAAGCCGCGGCTGCGCAGCTCCACAAGTAGGCTTTTCCAACTGGAGGCGCTCTCCCGGTTCGCCAGTTCCACCGCCAGCACATTACGCCGTCCCTCCCAATCGATGCCAATCGCTATCAGCACCGCCTGGCTGCGTACGGCGCCGTCTTCGCGCACCTTTTCGTAACGCGCATCCAGGATCAGGTACGGGTAGTCTTCTTCCAGCCGCCGGCGGGCGAACTTCTCCAATTCCTCGTCCAAGCTCGACACAATGCGACTGATCGTTGCCGAACTGAATTCATGTCCGCACAGTTCTTCGGTTACGGCTTTGACCTTGCGCGTCGACACGCCCTGTAAGTACATCTCCATCATGGCCATCACCAGCGCCTTTTCGCTCCGTTGATAACGCTCGAACACTTCGGTCCGGAACCGGCCTTGCCGATCCTGCGGCACTCGCAACTCGATTTTGCCGATGCGCGTGATGAGTGTACGACCGTAATAGCCCGACCGGTATCCGAGCCGGCTCGCCGTCCGCTCACTCTTCTCGGCCGCGAGTGCGTCATCCATTTCCGCTTCCAACGTCTGCTGCAACGTCGCTGTCACGATCGTCTTCAATCGGTCCTGGTCCTCTGCCAGGATCTGCTTCACTTCGGCTTTCAACGCGCTCCTTCGCGCGCTATTCTGTCTTCGGGCCACTTCTCCTTTTCCTTTCTTCCGCCGCTAACGGAATGTGAAAAGGATTAGCACCGCCCAAAACATTTTGCAGAACTTCTGTAGCTTAACCCCGCGCACCTTTCGGCTTTTGCCTGAGTCGCTTACACTTGCGGCGTGCCCACCGAATCAAGAAAACATCGATCCGACGAAGTGTCGGATACATTGCCGACTTGTAGAAATGACCGTAGTAGTTGATCCAGCCACGGATGTACGGGTTGAACATCCGAGCAAGGTCGTCCAGCGCCTTGTCGCTCCGGGTCTGCAATGACCAGCCCCGGACAGCCTTACGAATTGCCTTCAAAGCCTCGGGACTCGCTGCCGGGAGAAAAGATAGCCCGTACAGTTCGCCTTTCCACTTCGCTCGCCGCGGTCTAAACGTATAACCGAGAAAGTCGAAGTGATAAATCGAATGCTCACGTTTGCGGTTGGTGTCCTTGCAGTAGACCACTTTCGTCTTCTCCGGATGGAGCACCAATCCACAATCCGCAAACCGCCGATCCAACGCCTCACGCAATACCATGACCTCACGCTCGCTATGGCAATGGCAGATCGCATCATCGGCATACCGTTCAAACGGCACACCGGGAAACTTCCGCGCCATCCACATGTCAAACGCGTAATGCAGGAACAGATTCGCCAGCAAAGGGCTAATCACACCCCCTTGCGGCGTTCCCTTCTCCCGCTGTACAAGTGTTCCGTCCTCCAACATCACAGGCGCCTTCAGCCAACGCTCAACGTACAGCAGAACCCACCGGCACTGCGTGTGTTTCCGCACCGCACGTAGCAGGAGTTCCCAGTCGATGCTGTCGAAGAAAGCCTTAATATCGAGATCGAGAATCCAGTTGTATCGCCAGCATCGCTGGCGAGCCGTCCGAACACCATCGATCGCCGAACGCCCCGGTCGATACCCATAAGAGTCCGCATGAAACATGGGTTCCAGCAACGGCTCCAGAGATCGTCGAACAACCTCTTGCGCAATGCGATCGGCGACGGCGGGTATACCCAGCGGCCGCGTTCCGCCATTCGCTTTGGGGATGTTCACCCGGCGTACCGGTGGAGGCAGGTAACTGCCCGACGAAAGCCGATTCCAGAGTTTATAGAGATTCCCAGCGAGCTGGGCCTCAAACTCCTCAATCGACTGCCCATCTACTCCAGCCGCGCCCTGGTTGGCCTTCACACGCTTGAAAGCTTCCCAGACTTCCCGCTTCGGAATGTCAAACGGCTTTATCTTATTCAAGCGGCTCCTCCCATCACTGGTTGGCCGCCTGCCAAGACTGAACACCACAGCCCCTTCGGTCCAGCACCATTACAGTGCCTTCATCCCTACTACGAGCTGTTCTGTCCCTGTGCTTCGCATCGGTACTCAGAGCCTTGCGGGGATTTCCCGCTCGGCTCGCTCCCTTCGCATCGAAGCGACAGGTTCCCACGTTCCGTGTAAGAGCCCAATCCAGATTCACGCCGCCTTCGAGCCGGATGCCACAAGAGCCGGTCTCCAGGTCTCCGCCCTTGCTTGTCCCGGAATGACCACCATTCCCGGTTTCGACATCAACTGTACGCTTTCGGCAGTTCATCGACGGTTTGCTTTCGCTCGTCTCTCTGGACCATACCTGACGGGATCATGTCCCATCTTTTCCGCGACGCTCACCACCATCGCTCTTAACGACAGCAGCTCGCGGTGGTTTGGAGCCGACTCCTGATCGCAGGCTCCGAGGGACCTACCCTCATCTCTCACACAGCTCCACACCTCCATTGCTGAAGGTGTGTTCGTGGCACACGGTGGTTCCCGTACTTCTCAGGGCCCGATCCCGATAAGCCTTGAGTCTTGCGATGATCTCGTTGGCCCTGTCCCGCGTCACCTTCATTTCCGCCAAATCTTTGTCCGTTGGAGGGTCTACGCGCGGATCCCGGTGAATGAACATGAAGGGCTGGTCCATACCCCAACCGTGCACGTCCAGGTAGTAGGGCCTCATACCGTTTTCCCCATCCTGATTGAGACATGCCTTGATGCGCCGGTCTCCCTGGCACGCGCGGGCCGCCGCTAGTCCACCAAACGAATGGCCGAATGCGCCAACCCTCGACAGATCGAGATGATTTGCAAACGGCAAAGTGAGCGGGCCGGGGTTATTCGAAAGGCTCAACTGATCCAAAACGAAGCGGATATCCTCCGCGTGCCATTCCAGTTGATTGAGGTTCGCTTCACCTTCAAACGATGGTGGCTTGGGCCAGCGTTTGTCGGTGTAGAGGATGCTGTCACCGCCGGGAAAGACCGACACAAATGCGTCATATGTGTGGGAGATCGCGGCCACGACATAACCGTGGCTGGCTAGATCTTCAGCGAGCGACGTGTAGTCGGTACTTAAAGCTCCGCCCCCTGCTCGCAAGACGACGACCGGATAAGAGGACTGCTCCGGTGAGACATTCGCATCAGTGAAGCTGTGCGTTTCGATACGAGACAGGTCGCGGCTTAGAAGCTTGCCGAGGACAAAGCCATTATGTTGCTCTAATGCGCGACGCCAGTAGGCAGGGAGATACTCTGAAGTCCTTGCGGAGGGCGTGAGCGCGGCGGGATACCACATCCAAATGCCAAGTTCTTGTCTGGTGTTAGGCGCTGGTGCGAAGGGATTCAGCCGTGCTTCGTCTGTCCAAGCGTAGGTGCTTCGACCGACTTTGTAGGAGCCAGTCGGCGTGGGCAGCCCAGTTCCACCCGCAAGTCCTGAGCCTAACAATGCTCGACACCGCCGTGCCAGGGCTTGCCGCACCGCAAAGCTACCCGACGCCGTCGGTCAGCGGGAACTCGCCGGGCAACAACTACTTCGCGTCGGCCGGGTCGAGGTCGGCCAGCTTGTGACGGATTTGCGCCGCTGTTTCGCCTACCAGCTTTTTGCCGAGGCTCAAATAGCCGCCACTTTCGTAAACGGCGAGGTAATCGCGCCGGTCACCCTGCGCGACCTCTACGACATCTTCCAGTTCCGCATGATCCTGGAGCCGATCGCTTCAGGGGTCCTCAAGCCGGAAGCCAAAGCCGATGTCAGCTTCGATCCGTTCTTCACGCACATTCTCGCTCACGAACTCAGCCACGGCATCGGTCCTCACGAGATTGATGTGAGTGGCCGCAAATCGAGCGTGCGTCTCGAACTGAAGGAAGTCTACAGCGCGATCGAGGAAGCCAAGGCTGACATCACGGGCCTGTTCATGCTCGAGTATCTGTACTCCTCGGGGGCGTTGAAGGACGCGCCCAAAGATTTCGAGCGTAAGCTCTACACCAGCTATCTGGCGTCGTCGTTCCGCACGCTCCGGTTCGGATTAACCGAAGCGCACGGGAAGGGCATGGCGATTCAATTCAACTACCTGCGGGATCGGGGCGCGTTCGTTCGGAATTCAGACGGCACATTCGCCGTGGATTTCTCGAAAATCAAGAATGCGGTGACGGACCTTACCCAAGGTTTGCATACGATCGAAGAGACCGGAAATTACAAAGAACACAAGCGATTGCTCGATACGCTTGATATCAGGTCGCTGCCCCGCGAGCCCGTCGTGACAG
>JAVHMZ010538760.1:0-71789 GCA_034782995.1 Amazona versicolor
GTTCGAATGTGGTGGAGAGCGGGTCCGATGTCACCAACGGGCAGCCTGTTGTCGAGCAACTTTCTGGCTCGCAAGCCTACCCCCACTCGGAAACGATCGCCGGCGCAGCAACCCTCGAACTTGATCCCGGCAATGAGCTGAAGAGTATCGATTTCGTACTTCCGTCAGTTCCTCAAGTGGCCCTTGCGGGGAAAGTAGAAGGCGTGCCGGATGGAACGGACAACAGCGTTATCCAGTTGAGCATTTTCTCTGAAGACGGCGTTTCGCAACCTCCCGTCGGGGCTGCCGCCAATCAACCCGACTTTCGTTTTCAGTTCCCCCCAATCAGCGCGGGCACTTACCGGATGTTCGCCTTCGAGACTGTCGGCAGCCATGCTTATCGTGCGTCGCAGCAAGTGAATGCGCGTTCGTCTCGCGACGATCTCACGTTGACGTTGCAAGCGGGCTTGCCTCTTGAAGGCAAGCTGAAGCTTGTTGGAGAAGGCGCTCGAGAGCACGGACCCTACAAAATCCGGCTCGTGCCCGGCGATCAACTCGCGTTCCTTTCAGAGTTACCCTCGGCCGAGGTCAAAGAGGATGGTTCCTTCCGTTTTGAAGAAGTTTTGCCCGGCGTTTGGGATATCGGGGTGGAGCCCCTTCCGACTGGAAGCTACATCGAATCGATGTTGCTCGGTGATAAAGATGTGTTGCGCGACGACATGTCGCTAACCGGCTCAACGCGCGATCCGCTCAACATTGTGTTGAATATGAATGGCGCGGTGGTGAAGGGAACCGTTCTCGAGCCAGGAGCCGGTGAACCCAGTGCGCTCAAGCAACCGCTCGCGCCGAAGAACGCCGGCCGCGCCAAAGTCCTGCTCGCCCCTGAAGGCAAATGGGATTTCGTCCTCAGCTTCTACGCGCTTGCCGAGTCCGACGAGAATGGCCGCTTCGAATTCAAAAGCGTCACCCCGGGCCGCTACAAAATCTACGCGTTCGATCACATGGAATGGGATGAATACTGGAATCCCGATTTCCTGAAACCTTACACGTCTGTTGGCGAATCATTCGATGTCCCCAATGGTGCGAGACTCGACCGGAACGCTGCTCTGATCGTGCGTGGCGCGGAGGGCGCGCGTCCTTGATCGCTCGCTTTTGCACGTGCATCTTGTCGGTTGCCTTAGGCCTGTTTGCCCAGGAACAACGTCCCACAGTAGAAATCTCCGGCGCTGGACCGCCCCAACCGCCCCCCGCCATGCCAGTCGGCAAGGGAGTGATTTCGGGTACCGTCATAAATTCAAAAACCCATGAACCCGTCAAAAAGGCGCACGTCACGCTGAATGCCCAAAGTCAACTGAACGCGGTCACCGATGCAAGCGGCGCCTTCAGGTTCCGCGCGCTTCCTGCCGGCCAGTTCTCCCTCGGCGCTTACCGCGAAGATTACTACCCGAGCCCGCTAGCCCAGCTTGCTAACAACGTCATCACCATCGGCGACGGTGAAGAAAAGACTGGAATCGAGCTTAAGCTTGCCCCCACGGCCGCTATCAGTGGCCGGGTTCTCGATGAGGACGACGCACCAGTTCCAAACTGCTTCGTGAGCGCCTTGCGGTGGGATAACTTGCAAGGATCGAGCAAACTTCTCGCGCAAGGCGGCGGAAACACCAATGGTCTGGGCCAGTTTCGAATCCATGGTCTAGCATTTGGCAGGTATGTGCTTAAAGCCTGGTGTCAGGAGAATTTCCCCGCCCCACACGGCTTTATGCGACGAGATGACCCCGCTGTTCCAAAGGAGGGATTTCCCGCCGTGTTCTACGGAGGTCCAGCATCCGATGATCCGACCTCAGGCTTACGCGTTGCACGCGGAAATGATCTCACGGAAATCAACTTTCACGTAAAACGCTCGCCGCTGTTTCGTTTACACGGATCCGTTTCCGGCGCCAATCCCGCCGCGCTCCAGAGCGTGAACGTTCTCCTGTCTTCACCGGATCCACGCATCGTCGACACTGCGAATGTAACCGGCAGTTGGGATGCGGCGCACGGAGAGTTCACCTTTCCTGGAGTTGCGGCCGGCTCCTATGATCTCATCGCCTTTATCGTGAGCTCGGAGGGGGTGTGGGAGGCCCACGAGCCTGTCGATATCGGAAAAACTCAATCTGTGGAGCACAATCTCAAACTCGTCGCCGGCACTTCAGTCTCAGGCGTTGTCGAGGCGGACGACCCCAATTTCAGACTGGAGGGGTTGCCGCTCTCGCTTTTCCCACTCTCGCCGAATTACCACGGCGGCGCGAACATGTCACCTGTTGGCCCTGACGGCACGTTCGAAGTGAAGTCCGTTTTACCCGGGCGGTTCCACCTCGCGCTGCCTAACCCCACCGCTTACATAAAGTCGCTTACGATCGCCGGCCGCGAGGCTTCAGTCAGCGACTTCGAGCTCAACGGCTCCGGAAGCGCTCCGATGCATGTCACTCTCGGAACAAAAACGGGCAGAGTGACGGTCGACGCGTCCCCTCAGCCGCGCGCTAGTCAGATCCTCTCGGCCGTGCTCATTCCGGCAAACTTCAGCGGCATGCCCATTGCGATCCCAAGCTCAAATTCCGATCGGGAGGGCAAACTCATTTTTCCTAATGTCGCCCCTGGGAAATACCGCGCATTGGTTTTGCAAACTTCGAACGTTTGGGTCATCTTCAGCCAACCGCAAATTTTGAAATCGCTGGAAGACCGCACTACGCCTGTCGAAGTGACTGAAGGCGGCGACGCCAAAGCCACCGCCCCAGTAGTCAGTCCGGAAGATCTCGAAAAAGCCGCGGACGAGGCCGAGCAGTAATTACAACCGCGCCTCGAAAACGAGGTTGAACGGCGTCTCCGCCGCGCGCCGAAATCTAGTGAACCCGCCTGCTGTCACGACCTCGTGCATCCGGGGCTCGCCCGCCTGAGCACCCAAACCCATCCCGACCTCCTGCGACAAAGAAGCCGGCACGCAGATGACCGTCGACGCCGAATAGTAGATTCGGCCGACCGGATTCAAATTCGCTGAGACATCATCGCCTGCGAATGGCTCTACGATCATCCACGTACCGTCAGCAGCTAAAGCCTTGGCAACATGCCGGGCCGCCCCGGTTGGGTCGCCCATGTCGTGCAGACAATCGAAGAATGCGACGAGGTCATAGTTCGAGCCTGGGAATGACTTCGACGGTGCAACGTCGAAGGTCACGCGATCCGTGACGCCAGCCTTCTCTGCCCGCTTTCGCGCCTGCTCGATCGATGCATCGTGATAATCAAATCCCACAAACTTGGAAGCCGGATACGCCTGCGCCATCAGAATCGTCGAGGCGCCATGCCCGCATCCGATGTCAGCAACCCGCGCGCCCCGCTTCAGCTTCTCTTCCACACCGTCGAGCGCCGGGATCCAGTTCGTTGTCAGATTGCCTAAATAGTTCGGCCGGAAAAACCGTTCACACCCTTCGAACAGACCTTTCTCATGCTCGTGCCATCCGAAGCCTTTGCCCGTGCGGAAGATTTCGACCAGTTTGTCTTCGTCTTTCATGCACGACGCGACCATGTGATAGAAACCGGGCAGATGCACCGGCGTGTCGTCCATCCCCAAAACAAACGCCTGTTCCGGCGTCATCGAGTAGGTCTGGGATTCCGGATGATACTCCAGGTACTTGCTCGCGGCGTGCGCATTCAGCCACTCACGGACATAGCGTTCTGCCGTACCCGTGCGGGCTGCGAGCTCCGCGGAAGTAACCGGCTTTCCGTCGGCAAGAGCTTTATAAAGACCTAGCCGGTCACCGATCACAATGAGGGCCGCGTGAAGCGCCGCACCCATATCCTGCACTGCTTGCGCCAAAAGTCCATTTAGTTTTTCCCCGTCAATCGGACGGGCTTCCGTTGCTGTCGCCAATCTTTTCTCCTTTTGAACTGCTGAATACCGTGCCAGCGTTTGTTCTATAGGAAAGTGACTGCGGTGTCAAAGGCGTTGCGGGGGTATGTGTTACACGACGCGTTCCCGGATTCGGATCACGCGGCACACTGGCACGCTTGTGAGTACTTGCCTGCCACCATCGGGCCATGCGATTTCAATACGGTCAATGATCTTTGCCGCGCCAAGCCCGAAGTGCAAGCGCAAATCATTTTGCGACAAATAGCTTCCGCCGCTGCGGACTTCATCGGTTTGGGTGTGGCCGCCGGCAGTCAGGCGAACGCGCGCGCCGATCGCGCTGCGGTTGGAGCGCACGCCTTCGAGACTCAGGATGGTCCAGTTCGCGTTGAGCAGAGCGGATTCTTTGAGAAGCGAGGGAGTCTCGTTCTGATTGTTGACAACAATTTCAATTGCGCCATCGTTGTCGAGATCGCCGAAAGCGGCGCCGCGGGAGGCGTGCTTTTCCAAGAAGGCAGGACCGGCTAATCCGGAGACATCGAGATAACGGCCCTGCCCCGTGTTGCGGTAAAGGATGGCGCGTTCCCGGTAATGCAGGTGCGCGTGCAGTCGCTCGACTTCCGGGAAGACGTGTCCGTTCACTAGCAGCAGATCTTTCCGGCCGTCGTTGTCGAAATCGAAGAAGCCGCATCCCCAGCCCACGTAGCGCGTGTTCAGTCCCATCCCGGCGGTGCGCGTCGCATCTTCGAACTGGCCAGCGCCGCCGTTGCGGTAGAGAGTTTCGCGTTCATCGGAGAAGTTAGTGCGGAAAAGGTCGAGGTTGCCGGAGTCTGCGGTGTCGGCCGCCGTGACGCCCATGCCCGAGAGCGCGCGTCCGTTCTCGTCGAGGGCGACTCCGCGCAGCAGGGCTTCTTCCGTGAACGTTCCGTCCTTCTGGTTGATGTAGAGCAGTGAGGGCGTTTGATCGCAGGCGACATAGATGTCGGGCCAGCCATCATTGTCAAAGTCGGCAGCGGCGACGGTCATGGCGTAACCCTTAATGGAACTCTTGATGCCGGCCTTCTCGCTGACGTTGGAAAACGTTCCATCACCATTGTTGTGATACAAGGTGCACCCGCCCTGAGGCAGCCCGCGTGGACCGCAGTTCACCGGCACCCCCTTCCAGTTGCAGTTCACATTGGCGCCGGGTTTGGGAACGTTCTCAAAGCTGAATTCCAGATAGCTGGCGACGAACAGGTCCAGGTGTCCATCGCGATCATAATCGACGAACGAGCAGCCGGAGTGCCAGCGGTGGCGCGCGTCAGTGAGGCCGGATTTAGTCGTGACGTCGGTGAAGGTGCCATCGCCATTATTGCGATAGAGAACGTTTTCGCCCCAGTACGTGATAAAGAGGTCTTCGAGGCCGTCATTGTTATAGTCGCCGACGCAAACCGCCGATGCCCATCCCGACTTCCGTAATCCCGCAGGGCCGGTGACGTCGGTGAAGGTGCCGTCGCGATTGTTTTTGTACAGCCGGCTGATGGGTTCGGTGCCTTTGGCATACGTGGCCTCGAACCGGGTTCCGTTGACAAAGAAGATGTCGAGCCAACCATCGTTGTCATAATCGATGAAGGCCACGCCACAGCCCGTTGTCTCGAGCAGATATTTGTTGCGGGCCTCTGCTCCGAAGACCGTCTTGTGAGTCAGTCCGGCCTGCTTGGCGATATTGATGAACTGCACGCCGACCGGTTCAGCGCTCCCTAATAGCTGGTCGAAAGAAAACACGGACGCCGATGCGCACAAGGAGCGTATGAAGGTTCGTCGGGAAGCCACCTTCTTCAGGCTATCGTCAGGCGACTTAACGTTTGGGCGGCTCCGATTTGGCGGGTGCCGACGACATGGGCGCCGGCATAGTGCCTCCGCGCATACCCTGTTCCAGGGTGTTCGACAGTTGCGCTTCACGTTCCCGTTTCAACCGGGAGCCGGTAGCGAATGCCTCAGCGCTGCCCGCCTGATCGCCCTTCTGACGCAGAATCTGCCCCAACATGTTGAAGGGACCAGGCGTGGTCGGGTCTAACCGTATCGCCTCGCGCAACTCTGAGACTGCTTCGTCAGGCTTTCCGCTCTGCTTGAGCGCGATACCCAGCATGTAATGGGCTTCGGCATAATCGGGTCGAATCCGAACCGCCTCGCGCATTTCGGTCGTGGTCTTCTCGAAGTCGCCCGTTTGCCAATCCGTCAGTCCCAGCGTGTAATGAGCCTCTGCCAAACCCGGCTCCAGTCGTATTGTCTCGGCAAACTCCTTCTGGGCCGGTTCAATCTGGTCCATCATCTTGAGCGCTATCCCCAAGTTGTAGTGAGCTGCCACGGAGTTCGGGTCCAGCGCCAGGGTCTTGCGAAATTGGTCGGCAGCCTCGGTGAAGCTGCCCTTTTTCAGATAGGCATAGCCCAAGTTCTCCCGGGTCGGGGCATCCTGCGGCTTACGTTCCAAAATGCTCTGCAGCTCGGAGATGGCGCGGTCGGGCTCCCGGGTTTCGACCAGGATTAACGCCAGGCGGTTGCGATACGTGTCATTGGTGCCCTCCAGCGCCACGGAATGCTCGAAGGCGGTGCGCGCATTTGCCAGATCTTTGTTCCGCTGGAGCGCTTCTCCGAGTGAAAACCAGCCCGCGGCCAGCGAAGGATTCAGCTCTACCGCCTTCCGAAACTGCTCCGCCGACGCGGTGTCATCCCCGCTTTCCGAATAGGCAGAGCCCAGCCGGTACCGGTATTCAGCATTCCTTGGATCCAAACGAACGGCTTCCGCGAGTTCATTGCGTGCCGCCACCTGCACGCCCTGCAGCCAAAGCGCCGCGCCCAGATGGTAGTGCGCTACGGAGAGATCCGGCTGGGCAGCGACTGCTTTTCGGAAATGCTCAACACCATCTTCCGGCTTGCCTACGGCTGCATAAAGAAATCCAATGCGGTCTTCTACTTCCGCCGGATTATGAGCCTCTGCGGACGCACTGGCAAGCGTTCCCAAGGCTGCATCGCGATCGCCGGCTCTGGCCTGGGCTTCCGCTTTGTCCAGCATTTCGGAGACAGGAGACGTGGCGGCAAATGCCGTTTGCGAAACGAAGCCAACCCAGAGGACACAGACAACTAGGCGAAGCATATTACACCACTCGAAGAGAGTGGTCCGGACAATTCAGCTGCACCCGTTCGTAGAGGAGTGTCGGCAGGTCGGGCCCAAACTCAGCCAGCAGCGACACAACTGAATAGAAACGCTCCTGCAACTGGCGGCGCGGGTAGAGTTTGTTCAGCAGATAGTCGCCGTCCGCGGTCGCGCGGCGGTCCCGGCGGAGGGTCTCACGACCCGTCTTGGCATGCAGCTTCTCCAGTTGGTACAACATCTTGGCGGTAGAACGATCCGCGGCCTCGGCCAGCGTTGGATCGAAGCCCATCAGTTCGTTTCGCAAACTCTTGAGCGAACCTTCCATTTGCTTACGCAACGCGTCCATCCCGGCCACCAGGTCGTCGGGTAAAAGCCGGTGCGCGATGGCAGCGCGAGCCTGATCCTGAGAAGTCAGCAGATCCTCAAACCTCAACCCGTACCGGCCCAGTAGCTTGGACGCCCGCGCGTCCAGAAGCGTAAGGCTGTTGCGCGGATAAATCACCGGCATCCGGCCCAACAAAGCACTGTAAAGCACTTCGCTTTGGGCAAAGTAGGCAATCTCCGCCGGCCCGGCCACGTAAACCGCCGTCGGCAACAGGTAATCCTGCATTACCGGCCGCAGCAGCGCATTGGGGGAAAGATGCTGAGCGCGCGCGGCCAGTTCTTCGGCCGTAAAGCTGGAATCACGCAGGGCAAACCTGCCATCGCGGTATCGGAGCGCCGTGCGCCGGTTATCCTCCAACAGGAACAGCAGAGACGTGCTGTCATCCACAAACACCTGCGAGTGATATCCCGCTTGCTCCAACTCCCGGCCACGCTTGCGTAAAGCGGCCGCCAGCTCCGGAGCACACTGGGCCGCTTCGCGAAGGAAAGGCTCTGCAACAGTTCGTATAGAGGGCGCAAGCGGGTCGAGATACAGCAGTTCGAATGGTTGCAGCGTCTGTTCCAGGAAATGGCGGAAGGAACGGGCAAAGGTGGTCGGTTGTCCGTAATGCTCCTGGACGCGCCGGACCATCTCGGGCGCGAATGGCAATCCGCCGAGTGCCCGTTGCACAGCCTGCACCGAAAAGTCGTTGATCTCAACCGTACCGACGGGCGAGCCCGGCGATGCCGAATCTGCTGCCATCACCCGGGAGGGTAGACCGGACTCGTCGTACAGCCAGGCATGGTTCACCTCCGCAAGGTCGTGATCTTCGGTTGCAATCCAGAAGACCGGCACGGCGTCCACTCCCCGCGCCTTCAACTCCTGTGCAAGACGCACCGCTGTCAGCGCTTTGTACAACGTGTAGCCCGGCCCAAGCAACAGACCTGCCTGCTGGCCGGTGACTACCGCGACCGTGCCTGGCTGCGCGAGTCGATCGAGCGCCGGCGATGTACCATTCTGCTCCCGCAGCGCAGACACAATCTGTTGGCGCCGGTCGTCTGGAAAATCGATGGTTCGGGCCGCTTGAGCCAACCCATCCAGGTCGAGAAACGGCCGATGATAGAACGGAGCTACCTTGTCAAAGGCGTATAGAAAGTCGGCGAATAAACGGCTGGTTCCCGGAATCAGGGTCTGGGCAATGCACGAAGGCTCCATAGAATGGTGGTCTTTTTAACAATGCCGGATAACCCTCACACGCCGGCTGGCAGGCGAATAGACAGATGATCTTCCCACTCTCAACGTTACTAAAATGATAGGAAGCAAATGGATGAACAGGAATTTCAGCGGCGTTCCGAGCAAGCCCTGCAGGCTCTTTACAAGAAGCTGTCGGCTGCCGCTGATCGATACGAATTTGAACCGGACTTCCATGCGGGGGCGCTCGCGATTGAGTTTGAAGAGCCCAAAGGGAAGTTCGTTGTGAGCCCTAACGCTCCTGTTCGTCAGATCTGGCTCTCGGCGCATGCGAAGAGTTTCAAGCTGGGCTGGGAGGAAAGCCGCAATGCGTTCATCCTGCCTGAGACCGCCGAGACCCTTGATCAGGTAATTGCCGGCGCCATTGCGAAGCACATCGGCGAGCCCGTGCAGCTATAAATGCCGGGCGTTTATATTTCCTATCCTTTTTGCCGTCAGAAGTGTTCGTTCTGCAACTTTGCGTCTGGCGTGGAACCGGACGGAGTCCGCGAGCAATACCAGCGCCGCCTGGAGAAAGAAATGCGGTCGCACGTATGGCAGTGGACGCCGGAGACGCTGTATCTCGGCGGCGGCACGCCCAGCCTGATGACACCGTTGGCGTTCCAGAGCCTGATGGGTGCCCTGCCGCAGCGAGCGTGGAACGAGGCGACGATTGAGTGCGAACCGGGCAGCATCTCTGAAACTGCGCCAGGCGTTTGGCTCGAAGCGGGCATAAATCGGGTCAGCTTAGGAGTTCAATCGGCCGTAGGCAGCGAGTTGAGTATCGTAGGACGCCGCTATACCGCAGCCATAGTCAAAGCCGACGTGGCACGTCTTCGTGGCGCTGGATTCCAGAATGTGAGTGTTGATCTGATTGCGGGATTGCCGGGCCAGACGGCTGCGTCGTGGGAAGAGTCGCTGCAGTTGGTCGATGAACTAGATCCGCCCCACGTATCTGTCTACATCTTTGAAGTGGATGAAGAGAGTCGCCTGGGATTCGAGCTGCTACAGGGAGGGCAGCGCTATGGCGCGAGTACAGTCCCGGGCGATGATGTCGTAGCCGATCTGTTTGCAGCGGCAGTGACACACCTGAAAGATGCCGGGTATGTCCACTATGAGATCTCCAACTTTGCCCGTCGCGGTTTCGAGTCGCAGCACAATCTGAAATATTGGCAATTGCAACCGTACATCGGCTTCGGCCTGGATGCGCACTCCTTCGATGGACGCCGCCGCTGGAGCAATCCGGACGACCTGGTTGCCTATCTTGGCTCCGACGGCCATTTGCAACGGGAACCAGCGAATCTGGAGGAGGAGCGTTTCTTCATCGGTCTGCGCCTGCTGGGTGGAATTCAGCCAGAGCCGCTTGAGCGGGAGCGTTTCGCTGATCCGATCGCGAAATGGAAGAACCGCGGGCTGCTGATTGAAGAAGACACTACACTGCGTCTGGCTCCGGAAGCTGTGCTGGTGTCCAACGAGATTCTGGCGGATTTTGTGCATGCCTGAGCGTTTGTTCATCGACCTGCGAAGCGATACGGTCACCAGGCCGTCCGCGCGCATGCGAGCCGCGATGGCAGCAGCGGAGGTGGGTGATGATGTCTATGGCGAAGATCCCACCGTCAACCGGTTAGAAGCCGAAGCCGCGGCGTTGGTGGGAAAGGAAGCTGCGCTGTTCGTGCCCACAGGCACCATGGGCAACACGATCGCCATCAAAGCGGGCTCCCGCCACGGCGATGAACTGGTTTGCGATGCCCGCGCACACATCGTTGATTGGGAGCTTTCGATGTGCGCCTGGTTCGCCGGTGTCCTGCCGCGCACAGTGGCAAGTGCACGCGGTATTCTCTCGTGGCGCGACATCGAGGGCGCGCTTCGAACCCCTGGTCCTCACAACGCGGGAACAGCCCTGATTGCGCTCGAGAATACGCACAATATGGGTGGCGGAGCGGTATATCCGCTGCCGGTGCTGGACGAGATTTGCCACGAGGCGCACCGGCGGAACCTGCGCATCCATATGGACGGAGCGCGCATGATGAACGCCGCCGTCGCCCAGGGTCTGCCAGCGGCCCGCCTGGTACGCGATGTTGACACCGTCATGTTCTGCCTGTCGAAAGGTTTGGGAGCGCCGGCGGGATCGATGCTTGCGGGCTCGCGCGAAATGATTGCCGAAAGCCGTCTGTTGAGAAAGCGGCTGGGTGGCGGCATGCGGCAGGCCGGTGTACTGGCCGCGGCCGGGTTGATCGCGCTCGAAGACGCGCCGGCGCATCTGGTGGTGGACCACTCCAATGCAAGTTTGCTGGCCAAGGAAGTCAGCCGTTTAGACGGCGTTGCGCTCGACCCATCCACGGTCGAAACCAACATCGTTATTTTTAGCGTAGATCAACCCCGGCAAATCAGCGCTGGCCTGCGCGAGGCCGGTGTTCTTGCAAACGCCATTAATCAAAACGAATTGCGAATGGTGACGCATCGCGACGTCAGCAGGGATGAGTGCCTGACGGCTGCCGATGCACTGAAAGAGGTACTGGCCAGGCGAACGGTGGCAGTCCCCTGATGTGATGGGCACTGCGCGGACGGCAGGGCACCCGTGCGGTGCGCGTTACCCTAGAGGCGATGGATTCGTCCCAGCCTGGAAGCGTTCCAGCGGGGCCGAGCGAAACACGGCAACGCCTGATGCAAGTTCGTGCAAAGCTGCTCGATTTGCATAAGGCACTCCTTGATTCCGAACGAACGGCCTTCGAGATTACGCACGGCGCAATCGGTTCACCCTCAGCCTTCTTGCAGATGCTGATCGGTGACAGCCGCTTCGCGTGGCTGCGGCCGGTAACGACGCTGCTGGTTCAAATCGATGAAGGGCTTGCCGCTAAACGTCCGCCGCGAGATGATCGGCAGCTAGCGCAGCTGCTGGCCGATACACGCGCACTGCTCTCTCCCTCGCGAGAAGGCGAGGATTTCTGGAATCGCTATTCGTCGGTTATGGCGCGTGATCCGGGCGTAGCCGTGCTGCACGAGCAATTGGAAGCTGACTTCGCAACGCCTCTGTGATGGTGCGGTTGTCATTTGGTCCGGATGCCGGGCCGGTGGGCATGACGCCTAATGCGACTGCAGATCGCGCCAAGCCGGCAAGCCGCCTGCGCCCGTGGCCTGCTGCACGGCACGTAAAATAGCAATTGCCATCAAATCGGCTGCAATTGCACCCACTGCGCCGTGATCGACTTTGACCGACAATTTCGCGGTGGAAGCCGCAAATACCGTGTCTCCGTCGGCCAGAGTGTGGACCGGGCTAATCGTGCGCGCCAAGCCATCCTGTGCCATCTGGGCCACCTTGGTCAACTGCGTTTTGTCGAGCGCTGCGTTGGTTGCAACAATGCCTAGTGTGGTGTTTGATGTGGGCGGTGCGGTGGGCAACAAGCCATAGCCCTGGCGGACGCGCTCGGCTGTATCGATGAATGCATTCTTGTCATCTCGTGCTCCGGCGATGATTTTGCCGGTTTTCGGATCGATAATGTCACCGACAGCGTTCACCACGGCGAGAGCGCCGACGATTACCCCTGTTTTAGGAATTTCCAGACTTGCCGTGCCCAGACCAGTCTTCATAGCGCGATGAAAACCGAAGGCTTTGCCTACCGAAGCTCCCGCTCCCGCGCCGACATTACCCTCTTGCGGCTTTTCAGAGGTAGCCATTCGAGCCGCTTGGTAACCCGCTGCTGCGTCGGGCCGTATCTTTCCATCGCCCAAAGGCAGGTCGAAAAGCACGGCGGACGGCACAATCGGAATGACTTGACCGCCAAATCGAACGCCAATACCTTTCTCTTCGAGATACCGCATGACACCCGTGGCCGCATCCAGACCAAAAGCACTGCCACCGGCGAGTAGAATGGCGTGAACTTCGTGATTGCTGTGAATCGGGTTCAGTAGATCGGTTTCGCGCGTTCCGGGCGCCGAACCCCGCACGTCTATTCCGGCGACCGCACCTTGTTCGAATAGCACGACTGTGACACCGGTGGGCCGCCGCTGGTCGGTGTAATGCCCCACGCGGATTCCTTTTACGTCGGTGATGGCGCCCGCTTGTCCCCTGGACTTTTCACCTTGGGCATCGCCGAGGCTGGTTTCCGTCAAGCTGGTTTCCGTCAAGGTGGTTGCCGTCGAAAGAGTCGCACCCATCAGCGCGGACGGAAATTCCCGGCGGTTCACAGGCGCCTCGCCGGACGGCTTCGACCCTGACCGTGGAGATCCATGTAACCTTCGTTTGATAACATTCTTCGGTGATTATCCTTGCGGCCACTCTCGCCGTCTTTGTCTATGGACTGATCGCGCCGATTCTCGGTGCACTTCTCCCTACTTATCATCTGACGCCCGGGCAGGAAGGAACACTGACGCTGATGAATGCGTTGGGATTAGTGGTGGCATCTCTGTCTGTGGGTCCGCTGATTGATATCAAGGGCAATAAGGTAGGCCTGTTGTTGGGTTTGAGCCTGGTGACGCTCGCACTGGTGTTAGCCCCGAATGCAGGCGGATACGGCGGCTTGTTGGCGGTGTTCTGTCTGCTTGGTTTCGGCGGTGGCATCGTGGTTACCGGAGCCAATGCGTTAGCTGGCTCAGTGGACCCGACGCGGCGAGGCTCGGCTTTGAATTTTCTCAATCTGTTCTTTGGCCTGGGTGGAATCATCACTACGTATGTGGCAAGTGAGCGCATCTCGCCCGACACCCTTTGTTACGCCATTGCCGGCCTGACTGTCCTGACGCTTCTAGTGAATTTCGCAACCGCTATGCCGGCACCGTCGGGTGCGGCCAGTTTCCGTTTGAATGAAGTGCCCGTCCTGCTGAGCCGGCCGACCCTGCTGCTGCTCGCACTCTTTTTGTTCCTGTATGTGGCCTGTGAAGTGGGTGTTTGGAACTGGCTGACAAAGTATCTGGTTGCCGCAAACTTCGATCGAGCCACGGCAGGTAAAGTCGTCAGCTATGGATTTGCCTTCGGCATTCTGGTCGGCCGCATCGTCGTATCGCGGGTTATCATCCGTGTCGCCGCGGTGAACGTCCTGATGGGTGCAGCTGTGTTGATGAGCATCACGACGTATGCCATGCTCTCGCTCGGTTCAACCACGGCGATCACGGTTGCGGTGTTCTGTGCAGGGTTGGCAATGGCACCTGTGTTCCCCACCGTGCTGGCCATTGTTGGCGATTCTTTTCCGCGCGGTACCGCAACTGCCATGGGTATCGTGATCACCTGCGGTTGGTTGGGCCTGGCTGTCAGTTCACCCATCATCGGAGCCTTGGCACAAGGCGATCAATATCGCCGTGCGTTGCTGCTTCTTCCAGCGTTTTCTCTGCTGATGATTCTGGTGAATCTGGCGCTACGGCCAGTGTTACGAAGACCGGTCGGCGAAGCCGTTCCGGTATGACGGTTCCAGGGAGGTATCGCTATGGCGTTTTGTTCTAATTGCGGCACGCAGGCGGCCGGTCCATTCTGTCCGAACTGCGGCACGAAGCTGGCAGGCGACAGCAGTGTGCCACCCCCTTCGGGATCGAGCTACTCTTCGAGCACGAGTGCCACGGCGGGCTTGAGCGCAAATGTGGTGGCTGCCTTGTGCTACATCTTTGGGATTATCGGGGGCGTCATCTTCTTGTTGATCGATCCGTATAAGAGCGATCGCACTGTTCGTTTTCACGCCTTCCAGTCGATTTACCTCACACTTGGCGTCATAATCGTCGGGTTTGCCCTTGCGATCCTCGGCATCCTGTCACACGGCATTCTGCTGCTACTGGTACCGCTCTACAACATCTTTCTGCTGGTGCTGTGGATTTACATGATAGTAACCGCTTACCAGGGTAAACGCGTGATGCTCCCAATTATTGGCGAGCAAGCGGCAAAACAGGCTTAACTAGACTTCCCGGCAGCGCGTCCTACCTAGGTGTGGTTCGTTCCAGCAGCAATGTTATCGGCTCTAATGGCTATCCAGGGCGATATAACGCCTCGTATCGGTTACGTTCAGGTCTACGGCAACCGCAGGATCTCGAGCAAGAAGATTGAATCGGCCTTACGGGTCCAACCGGGTGACGTTCCGCCATCGCGAGGCGACTCCGAAGACAAGCTAAACAAACTGGACGGCGTGCTGACGTCAAGGCTGCAAGTAACCTGCTGCGTTGGGCACGACCTTACGCTCTACGTCGGCATTGAGGAGCGGGACAGTCCGCATATTGAGTTCCATGGCGATCCCTCCGGTAACTCTACGCTGCCGGAGGATCTGAACGCGGAGTATCAGTCGTTTCTAAATGCAGTAGAAGGCGGTTTGCGAGACAACTCGACTGCGCAGGACCTGACTAACGGCTATTCGCTGATGCAGTCGGCTGAGGCGAACGCAGTCCAGCGCCGCTTTCTGCCGTTAGTAGCGCGCGACCTTCCGGTTCTGGATGACGTCTTGAGAACATCGCCCGATCCAGAGGCCCGTGCCGGCGCGGCCTATCTTTTGCAGTACACTCCGCGCGGTCCTCGCACGACGACCGTGATGCTCAACGCCCTCGAATACGCGCTCCAGGACGGTGAAGACTCAGTGCGGCGCAACGCCATGCGCTCCCTCCAGGCGGTTGCAGTGGGCGCGAAGCTCCATCCCGACCAGGGCATTCACATCCAGCCTTACTGGTTTATTGAATTATTGAACTCCCCCGTCTGGGAAGATCGCATGGACGCATCAAGAAGACTGGCAGACGCAACGATGTCCCGCGATGCCGCTACGTTGACAGCCCTTCGAGAGCGGGCGCTACCATCTGTGCTCGAGATGGCGCAGTGGCACAAACTGGATGATGCGTTGCCAGCGTTTCTGCTCGCCGGACGGCTGGGTGGATTGACGGAAGAGCAGATTCGTCAGGCGTGGTTGGCCGGCGATCGCGAATCTGTCGTTAAGCAGGCGATGTCCCCCAAACGTAAGTTTAAGATTAAGTCCTGACAGCGGTATTGGTTTGGCTTGTGCCCGAACCACGCTGATGAAAGCACAACGGTACTCAGGTGCCCTGGGAGGAACTCTGCTCACTGATCTGCGTCTTGCGCTTCGCATGCTGCGCCACAGTCGTTCTTACTTCATTTTCGCCAGCGTAACCTTTGCGCTGGCAATCGGCGCAGTGACGGTTGTTTACAGTGTTGTGGATGCCGTATTACTGCGCGATACAGCGTACGCCGATCGCTCACGCACGGTCCTGATTGAGGGAAGCATGAGGTCTTCGAGCGGTATACACGAAAATTGGTCGGCAGTTTCAGCAGCCGCTTTCGATGTGATCGCGCGGCGAAGTGACGTTTTTGACCAAGTCGCCGCAAAACGCAAGAGTATCTTCACGGTCACCGGCGTTGCACAGCCCGACCAGATCTTCGGATTTCTTGTGACCGGCAACTACTTTTCGTTCTTATCGGGGCGCGTTCAGATGGGACGCACTCTAAGCTCGAGCGATGCGAAGCCCGGTGCCGCCTCCGTTGCCGTACTTAGCTATGCGGCCTGGCAGCATCTTCTGGCGGGCGAGCGGGACGTGATCGGGAGCCGGGCTGTCATCGATGGCAAGCCTTACGCCATAATCGGCGTGCTGCGTCGCGACTTCGAAATTCCAGACGAACGGCCGCAGATTTGGACCGTCTTGCCGAAGGAGACGCATGACAACGTCGATGTTATTGCCCGCCTCCGACCGGGCCTCTCCGCAGCACAGGCTCAGGCGGCCTTAAAAACAATGCGGGTGGCTGAAGACCCGGCCGAGCAGTTCAGGCTCTCGCCGGCGAGGAAGGTGACCGACACGAAGGTGCGAGGGACGCTCCTGTTGGCGCTTGGGTTGGTGGGTGCATTGCTTTTGCTGGGCTGCGCCAACGTGACCGCCCTGTCACTTGCCCGTCGTGCAGGCCGTGAACGGCAGACCGCCATCCAACTCGCTGCGGGCGCCGGCCGCGTGCATCTTCTGCGGCAGTGCTTCGCGGAAGTCCTGCTGGTTTCAGCCGCCGGCCTGGCCTTGGGCAGCGCCCTCTCCTATGTGTTAATTGGTGCTCTCCGCGAACAATTACAGGGAATGCCGAGCGCACTTACCGCGTCAGGCAGCATTGCCTGGAATGGCCGCGTTGTGGCTCTGGGCTTTGCACTGACGCTTCTCGCGGCACTCGCGGCAAGCCTCCTGCCAGCGTGGTTCAGCCTCAATGTTGATATGACCACTGCGATGCGAACCGCCTCTTCTCCTATCGCTGGTAGAAGGCGCGCCAGCCGTTCCCTGACGGTACTGATTGCGGTCGAGGCTGCGCTTGCAACGACGCTGCTGGCAACGTCCGGACTGTTTCTGCACAGCCTGGTACGGCTACTGAACGATGACCATGGGCTTCATCCCGATCACGTCCTCACCATGCATTTGCCCTACGGTTCCTTTGGGCATTCTTTGCCGGACGGACCCGAGGGAGCTACGCGGCAGATTGAACGTTATCGGCATGTCCTGGGCGGTCTGGCGGACCTTTCCGGGATTCAGGCGGCTGCACTTACCAGCACCTTGCCGCTGTCGCATGTCTCAGTCACCACCTTGCTCCAGACGCCCGGAATGCATGGAACTCTTGCCGAGCAAACGATTGGATTGCCGACGCAGGCCGTTACGGCCGATTATTTTCGCGTCCTTGGAATCCCCGTGGTGAGCGGTCGTTCGTTCGAACGTTCAGACGAGGGCGGCGATGTGCAAAGCGTGATGGTGAACCAGGCATTTGCACTCAAATACTTCGGCAAGCGCGACGCTATTGGTCAGCTGCTATACCAACCGCGCGATCCCAAAGGAGTGGTTTTGAGCAGCCGCATTGTCGGGATTGTCAAAAATTCGGCATATCTTGATTTCGATGAACAGGCAGAACCAATGTTGTATCTCCCGTTTTCAAAGCATCTACTGACGCCGTTCCTGACTGGCTTGCTGATCCGATCAAGCGTGGACCCAAAGGCGATTGCGGCCTTGGCAGCCCGACGGATTCACAATCTGGAACCCGGGTTAGTTGTCGTTCAAGAACGCACGATGGAGGCTCTGGTGGCGGAAAATATCTGGTTGCCACGGTTATCTGCTCTTTTATTCACATGGTTTTCTTTGCTGGCTCTAGCGCTTGCTTCAGCGGGAATCCTCGGCGTGACGGCTTACCGCAGTGCGCTCCGGCGGCGGGAGTTCGGCATACGACTGGCTCTTGGTGCGCAACGGGGCCGGCTATGGACAAGCTTGACGGCGCACAGTCAAAAGCCAGTACTTGCAGGATCCCTGCTTGGATTGGTTCTGGCTACGCTGCTGGGGCGCGTGTTGTCGGCACTGATCTATAAAGCCGAGTCCTTCGATCTGCTCTCGTTCGCTGGCAGTGGGACGCTGCTATTAGCGGTTGCCGTCGTAGCGGCAGCGGTTCCCGCAGCGATCGTACTTCGGACCGACCCCGCGGCCATCCTGCGCAGTGAATGATCGACGGCGCAACTAGCCCAGGCGCAGAGCGACAATCGTCATGTCATCATGCTGCGGTGCCCCTCTGACAAAAGCATCCACCTGATCGACGGCGCATTTAATAATGTCGGACGCGGCCCGTCCGGAGCACTGGCCAACGCTGGCCGCCAATCTTTCGTCGCTGAACTCTTCCTCTTTCGCATCCATCGCTTCTGTAATGCCGTCGGTGAAAGCCACCAGGACGTCACCCCGCTCCAGCTTGACCGTGCTTTCCTGGAACGTTATGGGATCGAATAATCCCAACACCGTGCCGCCCGTCTCGAGCCGCTCGATGACGCCGCCCCCGGATGGAGATTGCCGAAACAACATGGGCGGGTTGTGACCCGCATTTACGTAACGCAGGAGTTGCGTTGCCGGATCGTACTGCGAGTAGAAGAAGGTAGCATAGCGATTGGCGGCTGACGCCTCGAACACCAGCCGATTGACCAGGGAGATCATCTCTGCAAGGTCGGAACAAGTCTTGACGGTTTGGCCACGCAGCGAAGCCTGCAGGCTGGCCATCATCAAGGCCGCCGCAATGCCTTTCCCGGATACGTCTCCGATGGCAATGCCCAGGCAGCCATCCGGCAGGCGTATGAAGTCGTAGTAGTCGCCACCCACGCCGAGTGCCGGCCGGCAATAGGCCGCTACATCCACTCCATGAATTTCAGGAAGCTTCTGCGGGAAAAGCCTCATTTGCACTTCACGTGCAATCTCGAGTTCGCGGTCCAGACGCTCGCGCTGCGCCACTTCGCGCCGGATATCTTCGGTCAATTCGGCATTCTCGAGTGCCAGGCCTGTTTGGGATGCAACGGCGCCCAGCAGTTGAAGATCGCGCCGGGAATAAGGAGCTTCCGAGCGTTTCGGCCCGACGCTGATAAGCCCCAGGATACGGCTTTTCAGGGTGACAGGAAGCAGGATTTCCGCACCGAGCAACTCCAGAGCCGAACGCTCGATTGCGGGAGCACCATGCACCCAAGATTGTGGATCCTCGAAGTGAATTTTTGAGGGCGAAGCACCCATCTGCCGTAAGAGCCGGATGGTAGCGGAGCTGCGTTGGAAGGTGATGGCGGGCTGCGATCCGAATCCCATGGCATAAACAGGCGCGAAAGTACCGCCGCGGTCGAGCAACACCGCAATGCGATTCACATGAAGCGATGCGCCTATGCGTCGCGCTACTGTTTCAACCAGCATGCCGACGTCGCGAATGGAGGAAACGGAGCTGCTCAGCTCGGTCAAGATCACTTCAGAGTCGTACTCTTCGCGAAAGAACTTGCGATCGATCCAGGTGCTGGCATGCTCCATGGCGCGGCGCATGCCGACCACAAGCAGGGTTCCTGCGACAGCCAGGAGTGCAGCTTCGCCCTGATGAGTGCTGTCCATCACCATGCGTGCCGTCACGACGATCAGAACCATAATCAGAGCACCGCGCAGCACTTTCAACCCGCGGCTCGCGATGGCATACTGCACTCCGGTCCGCACCACCATGCGCACGTCCATCGCCTGTTGAACCACGATGACGTAACCCATGGTGAGTGGAAAGAAGAGCAACATCAGCAATCCGAAGCCAACCAGCACCGGAGGGAGCCTGGGAATGAAGCCACCTTTGCTCAAGACCACAGGAAGCAGTGGAACCAACGCAAACGACGTACCCGTGATCATGACGTTCATGCGCCGTTTTGCATCATTGCTGGGCAGGCGACGCTTCTTGCTCGACAGCAGATAGAAGAAGCAAGTTATATAAGCCGTATACAAGGCGATCAGATAGGGGAAGGCTCGCTGAAAGACGTTGCCTACCGCGACCGAATCGGGCAAATCGCCGTCTGCCAGCAGATTGCCGAGCATCTCCAATAGAGCGATGCAGGAGACCGGCACAGCGGCAGCCCAGAATGGCCATTTGTGTTTGCGTAAATAGGGGAAGCCGACGGGAAAAAGCAGCCCGAAGAAAACAAGCCACGCCGGCCACGTCTCTGTCAGCGGCTGATAAACAAGCAGCATTTCGCGTAGTGGGGATGGTACGCGAGAGGGAAGCCCGGAGTTGATGATATGGGTGAACGTTAGCAGCATTCCGAGGGTGATCCACGCCAACGGATCCGTCGGCCGTGCCAATGCGACGTAAAATCCAACCGCGAGCGAGATAAGCGGGAACAGGACGCCCAGACCTATGACAAACACCCAATCGAAAAGTTCCTGCTTTGATGGTCGAAGCTTTACCGGTACTCGTAGCCGGCTCATGAGTCCGCCCGGCCCGGGACGATCCACATCCACACGAAGCATCTCTCCCGGGCGCATGCCATCCTCAAAGCGCCTCAGTTGACGTTTGCCGGTCAGCGACTCCCCATTCACCGCCATCACACGGTCGCCAACTTGCAGCCCGGCTCCCTTATAAACGTCCGGGACGCCCTCAATTCGGTTGGTGAAAGCAGTGAGGTAGAACGGCAAGCCTGGGGCGGAACTGTTGTACGCGAAGCGCTCGAACGCATACCAGGACCAGGTACATTGGGCGGCCACGACCCAGACAAAAAGAACCGCAAGGATCGCGTACACCCGGCGAGGCGAAGGCCCGGGAGCTTCCGGCGTTACTGCGCCGTATTCGTGCCGAAGGCTCTCTCCGGAGACGGGCGGCGGTAGAGCGGGCTCCTGCGCCTGCTGTAGGTCAGATAGATCAGTAAACCCGCGACCAGCCATATAAGAAAAAAGGTCCAAGCCATCAGGGGCAGCCCCAGCATCAGGCCCAGGCAGCAACACATCGATAATACCGGCACCACCGGGCTCAGCGGCACCTTGAACGGCCGTGGTCGACCAGGCTGGGTACGCCTTAACACCAGCACACTTGCTGATACGACAACGAACGCGAATAAAGTTCCGATGTTCGATAAATCCGCAAAGGTGCTGATATCGAGAAGCCCGGCCGGAATGCCGACCGCAAAGCCAGCTAACCATGTACTGACGTGCGGTGTGCGGAAACGTGAGTGAACGCGCGAAAACAGGTCCGGAAGCAAGCGGTCGCGGGACATGGCAAACCAAATGCGCGCCTGACCGTACTGATAAACCAGCAGCGACGACAACATACCCAGCAGAGCCCCGACGGTGACAGTGAACCGGAGCCGGTCCATGCCGATGGCTTGTAACGCATTTGCTACGGGAGAGGCGTTATCCAGGGTTTTCCAATTCACAATGCCGGTGAGCACGAGCGCCACCGACACATATAAGATCGTGCAGGCAACCAGCGTGCCCAGGATGCCGATGGGCATGTTGCGCTGGGGATTGCGGCATTCTTCGGCCGCAGTAGAAACAGAATCAAAGCCGATAAAGGTAAAGAACACGATGGCAGCGCCGCTCAGCACGCCGGGCCATCCGTTGGGCAGGAACGGGTGCAGATTGGCGCTTTGAACAGCGTGCGCAGCCCCGAGTACGAACAGGACCACGGCGGTGATCTTGATAATCACCATCACGTTGTTTGCACCGGCACTCTCCTTGACTCCGCGTACCAGAATCCAACTCAGAAAGAGAACGATTAGCAGCGACGGTAAGTTGAACAGGCTGCCCGTAAAATGCCCTTCGACAATGGGCGGTTCCGACAGATACGGGGGTAAATGGCGGCCCACCAGGTAGTCGCACATGACGTTGAAATAGGCTGAGAAGCCTACCGCAACTGACATATTGGAAACGGCATATTCGAGAATGAGGTCCCAGCCGATAATCCAGGCAAATACCTCGCCGAGCGTGATGTAGGCGTAAGTGTAAGCGCTGCCGGCAACCGGAATCATAGAGGCGAGTTCGCCGTAACAGAGCGCCGCAAAGCCGCACGTGATCGCGACTAGCAGGAAAGAAAGTGTGAGCCCCGGGCCGGCGCCGGGACGCCCGATGGTGGACGCAGCGTGCGATCCATGAAGGATCACGTCCAGCAGTGGCGCGTTCAGGACGGATGGTGTACTCAGGTGTTGGCCGGCGGCGGCGGTGCCGGTAACGGTAAAGATGCCGCCACCAATGACAGCACCGATGCCGAAAGCAATCAGACTCCAGGGACCGAGAGATCGCTTCAACTGCTTGCCGCTTGCTTCGGTGTCCGCAACCAATGCGTCGATATCTTTGGTGCGCAGCAGTTGCGTCGTCATGCTCTCCGTAGTGAAGCGTTCAGTATAGCGACGAGGCGAAGGATGGGGAAGGGCGCTGTCTTTCGAGTTCAGGTGAGGGGGATGCCAGCTTTGGTAAGCACCCGGTTGGCGGCAGCCAATCCTAACGCGGCCGCTCGTTTGGGCGGCTGACTGTCCATGCGGCCAAAAACCTCCACACTGAGGGCATCCCGATAGCCGATAGTTCGCAAGGCCTGTAGAAAGCCGGTCAGATTGATCACTCCTTCGCCTGGAAGCAGGCGCTGGTCATCCCGGACCTCTTCCGGTGGCTGGCGCGCTGCATCGTTGAAGTGTATGTGAACGATGCGGTCGCGTCCGGCCTTCACGATATCTGCCGTGGTTGCTCCCGCGTGGTGCCAGTGCCAGGTGTCCACCAGCAGGCCGACATTGGTGCCGCACTCCGTCGCGAGCTCCAACATGTCATTCATGCGCCAGATGAATTCGTAAGGTTGTTTGCGGAACTGCAAAGGGCCCAGAAATTCCAGGCCCAGCCGCACCCCGTAGGACGCCATCACCTGAGCACAAGCGGTGACTCTGCGCTTGTACAGAGAACGCAGTTCCGACTTCGGCGTGTGACTCGACGCCGAGACGGCGGTCACCATGCGCGGACAGTGCACCTGGGCAGCGAATTTGGATTGTGCCTTCAGCGTTTCCAAGCCTGATTGAAATGTCTCTTCGTCTTTCTCGAGCTTCACTGGAAAGTTGATGGCCCCGGGGCGCAGCCGCAAACGCTGTAGCAGTTCGTTGGTCGCGTCAACCCCTGTCTGCATGGCGCGGTTCAGGTCGACATCAACACCCGGCCACCCTGTCTCGGACGCGAGCGATGCACTCTCGGGCCACTTGACGCGATCCTTGATGAGCACGCTATTCAGGGCCGGGAACATCCCTGCCTCTGCACCTTGCGACAACCACGTGGAGGCGGGTAATGCGAAGAGTGCGGCCGCAATCGATCGTCTTGTTATCTGCGGACTTTGCATCCTGAAACTCATTTAAGCGCTATCCTAACGCCCCACCTATATACTCTTAGCGTGCTAGGTGGCATTGAAGCAGGCGGAACCAAGTTTATATGCGGAGTGGGGACGGGCCCGGACAACCTGACGACGGAGAGTTTTCCCACGTCGACGCCCGATATTACGCTGGCGAGCGTTGTCGATTTTTTTCGGCGCACGGCCCCCACCGGCTTACAAGCTGTGGGGATCGGATCATTCGGGCCGGTCGATCTGGACCGAAGTTCTTCAACATGGGGCTACGTCACATCGACTCCCAAGGTGGGCTGGAAAAACTTCGATCTGGCTGGCACGGTCGGCCGGGCGCTAGGCGTGCCGGTAGGGTTTGATACGGACGTGAATGCGGCCTTGCTGGCCGAAGCGCGGTGGGGAGCAGCAAAGGGGTTGGATGGCGCGATCTATATCACGGTGGGAACCGGAGTGGGTGGCGGCATCATGGCCAACGGGCACCTGATTCATGGCTTGGTGCATTCAGAAATCGGCCATCTCCATCTGCCGCATGACTGGAAAGCGGATCCATTCGCCGGGGTCTGCCCTTTTCATGGAGATTGCCTGGAAGGGATGGCTTCCGGTCCGGCTTTGCAAGCCCGCTGGGGACAGCCTGCGCTGACGCTTGCGCCGGATCACCCGGCCTGGAAACTGGAAGCGCGTTATCTGGCCCTGGCTGCAATGAACCTCACGGTCACGACATCGCCGCAGCGGATTATTTTTGGCGGTGGAGTGATGCAGCAGCCACAGATGTTCGCGCATATGCGTGAGGAATTTCGCCGGATTATGAATCTCTATGTCCGCAGTCCGCGGCTGGAAGACGAGGTGGACGAGTATCTGACAGCCCCGGCACTGGAAGGTCGTGCGGGCGTCCTGGGTTCGATTGCGCTGGCGGAGCAAGCACGATGAAGCTGACCGTCGCTCTTCTAAAAAGCACGGTCGTTGCAGCTCTGGGAGGACTCCTTTTCGGGTTCGATACCGCTGTGGTAGCAGGGACGACAGCCGGCTTAACTCGATCGTTTACGCTGGACTCCCGCTCACTCGGGTTTACGGTTGCAATCGCGCTGGTAGGTACCATCATTGGCTCGCTCGCAGCAGGCGTTCCAGGGGACCGCTACGGACGCCGCGACAGTTTGCGAGGGCTCGCAGTGCTTTACGTCATTTCCGCGCTGGGCTGCGCGATCGCCTGGGACTGGTATTCGTTGCTTGTCTTCCGCTTTATAGGTGGCCTGGGCGTGGGAGGCTCCTCGGTTCTCGGGCCGATGTACATTTCCGAGATTGCGCCCGCCAAGATGAGGGGACGGCTGGTTGGCTTTTTCCAATTCAATGTGGTGGCAGGAATCCTGCTCGCCTATTTTTCCAACTACCTGATCGGGCTGGCGAATCTTGGGACAGAGGATTGGCGCTGGATGCTGGGAATCTCCGGGCTGCCGGCCGTGCTGTTCTTCGTGATGTTGTTCACCATTCCGCGCAGCCCAAGGTGGTTGGCCCAGAAGGGCCGGATGCAGGAAGCTCGAACGGTGTTGATTCAGATCGGAGAGGAAAATGTCGACACCGAACTCGCCGACATTGCCGCCACCATCCAGGCAGAACACGGTGGCCCGAGTGAACCTCTGTTTCAGTACAAGTATCGAATTCCCATCTTTCTTGCTGTTTCCGTAGCGATGTTCAATCAGCTGTCCGGCATCAACGCGATTCTTTACTACTTGAATGACATCTTTCGCCTGGCAGGCTTCAGCAGCGTTTCGGGTTCCCTGCAATCGGTGCTGATCGGCCTGACAAACCTGATTGCCGTGATGGCTGCTATGAGTGTCATCGATCGAGTGGGCCGGAAGACTTTGTTGTTGATTGGCTCTGTCGGTTGTTCGGCAAGCCTTGGCCTCGTTGCTTATATCTTTGCCAGCGGCCAAAACCAAAATCTGTTGGTCTGGTGTCTGGTATCGTTTATCGCGTTTTTCTCGTTCTCCCAAGGAGCGGTGATCTGGGTGCTGATCAGCGAGGTATTCCCAAACCGCGTTCGAGCCCAAGGCCAGAGTTTAGGCAGCTTCTCGCATTGGTTGATGGCTGCGCTGACTTCGTATTACTTCCCGGTGGTGGCACAGCATAACCGCTCGGCGGCGTTCGTCTTCTTCGCTTCCATGATGGCGTTGCAATTTGTCGTGGTGCTGCTTGCCTATCCCGAAACGAAGGGAATTTCGCTTGAAGACATGCAACGCAAGTTAGGTATTGCGCCAGCGTGACGTTGAGGTGCTTGCGACAATGGTCGCGATATGGCACTCGAGCGTACATTCGGCATGATCAAACCCGATGCGGTGGCGAAGCGTCACTTAGGAGCGATCGTGACCATGATTGAAAATCACGGCTTTCGCATCGCTGGAATCAAGACGAAGCGGTTAGCTGACCACGAGGCGAAGGAGTTTTATGCCATTCACAAAGGCCGGCCTTTTTATGAAGGGCTTGTGAAGTTCATGACGGAGGGCACGGTAGTGTTACTAGTGCTCGAACGTGAGAACGCTGTAGCGGAGTGGCGGAAGCTGATGGGCGCAACAAACCCGGAGAAAGCGGAAGAAGGGACGATCCGGAAGCGGTTTGCCGAGAATATTGAGCGTAATTCGGTGCACGGATCGGATGCTGCCGAAACTGCGTCAGAGGAAATTCCGTTTTTCTTCACTACATCGGAACTAATCTAAGGCCGGCCGACCTAAACACAAAAAGCGAGACTCATCAAGAGCCTCGCCTTTGAAACTTGCCCTAACAACGACTCAGCTAGGCGACTCGTGCCTCGAGGACACCAGGGCCCTCTAACGCTTTTGCCAGAGCCTTCCTGGTTTTCTCAGCCAAGTTGCGCAAACGTGCCTGTTTGGGCCGGCTTAGCCGCTTTTCCACACTTCGACGGGCTCGCAGCAGGCGGATTCGGACCGCCGTTTCCGACCATCCATGCTGACGCGCAATCTCCTGGACTTTGAATCCTTCGATATAGTGCCCCTCGAGGACAACCCGATCGTTCGGCTTACAATCGCCCAGGATTTTCTTTACATCAATGGCAGCTACATTCATGCGGGGCGGAGCTTGCAATTCGGGCAATGTCTGCGTTTGGGGCTCACGACGTAAAAACGTGCGGTGAATGTTAAGTGCAATACTATTAGTCCAGGTAAGGACCAGATTGGGATCACGAAGTTGTTCGCGGCGTTCCCATCCCTTGGCCCACGCTGCCTGCGCTGTGTCGAGCGCCGCATCGTAGGACAACCCTCGGGAAACTAAAAACCGCACCGTGAGATTGAAGCCCTTCTGATAAGCTCTGCCGTATTCTTCCGTAGTCATAATTTAGTTAGCAACTGTTCCTGATCTGTACTGCACGTCTATTAAAGCCCGCAAGTCACACCCGAGTTCAGCTATGCGCTAACGCTTCAGATGGCGACTGTGCAAACAATGGCAGTTTTCGTGCCACAAACGTTTCCAAAATCGGAAGAGCTTATTGCTTTGAAGGGCAAATTGTTCAAAACAAGCCGCTTATATATTTGATCACCCTATAAAAATCGGAAATTTAGCACCTCTCGGACAAATCTTACAGAGCGGCAGTAAGAAAAAATTTCTGGGTCGGCATAGAAAGCAGCGAAACCTTTTCAAAGTACTTCTGCGCGGGACGCCTGCACTCGTCAGGGAAGGGCGGCTCTGCTAACTGAGTCAAGCTGTGTAATCGATATACTTGAGGACGTGTCGACAAAGGCTAGTCTGCGTCGGGACAGAAATTTGGGAACACTGAATGTTTGAAGGTCTCCTGCAACCGACTCACCTGCTCGTTATTCTGGGCGTAGCGCTTTTTATCTTTGGACCAAAAAAATTGCCGGAGTTAGGCCAAGGCCTTGGCAAAGGCATTCGTTCTTTCCGCGACAGCATGAAAGCTGGTGCTGAAGAACCGTCGACTCCGGATCCGAAAGATCCGAAAGTTACAGACGATACGCGCACCCGCTAAGGAAGTAGTCGGTCTTTCGAGTTGTCGCTTTTCTGGCTTGGCATTCGGGAGCACCCTCGACCCCGTTGACAGAACATGGAGTGTCCGCTATAGTTCTGAAGTACTGCGATATCAATAGTTTGTCTTAAGCCGCTATCGCAGGTTGGCAGATATTTGGTCCGTTTTGCTGCGGCGCGGCGGCCCTGGAATTCACATCATGATAGGTTCGACAGACGGGCAGATTGATCTCGCGACGCCGGTAGAAAGCGTGGACGATTATGAGGCTGTCCTAGACGACTACACCAGCCACTACGTCACGGCAAACCGGGAAGTTTATCAGGGCCATGTAGTACGAGTGACTGCGCAGGACGTCATTGTAGATATCGGGCGCAAAATTGAAGGCTTGGTTCCGGCGGAGCAGTTTACGTTGATCGATGGACTTCCCAATGTCCATGTGAACGATGTGATCGAGGTAATGATTGATCGGTCCGGCGAGCCGGTCGAGGGATATATTCTTCTCTCGTACGAAAAAGCTCACCGCATTCACGTCTGGACTGATCTGGAAAAAGCCGCCAACGAAGGGACTTCTGTCACCGGACGCGTCACGCACAAAGTCAAGGGCGGCTTGGCGATCAACATCGGTATCGAGGCGTTTCTCCCTTCTTCACAAATCGATCTGCGCCCCCAGGCGAATCTCGATCAATACATCGGTCAGGATCTATCGGTGCGCGTTTTGAAGGTCAACCGGCGCCGTGGCAATGCGGTGGTATCGCATCGTGTGCTGGTTGAACGGGAGCAGAACGTCAAGCGTGAAGAAACGCTGAACCATTTGTCGGAAGGGGCCGAGGTCACTGGCATAGTGAAGAACCTGACCGACTATGGCGCTTTTATCGACCTGGGTGGAATCGACGGCCTGTTGCATGTCAGCGATCTCAGCTATGGCAATGTTGCTCACCCATCAACCCTATTGCATGTGGGTGAGCCGATCACGTTGAAGGTTCTGAAGTTCGACCGCGAAAAAGCGAGGATTTCGCTTGGGTTGAAGCAGATGCGGCCCGACCCGTGGTTCGGCATCGAGGAGCGCTATCCGCTCGGCAGCAGAGTGATTGGGCGAGTGGTAAGTGTTACCGACTATGGGGCATTCGTCGAGATTGAGGCCGGTGTCGAGGGACTGATTCACATCTCGGAGATGACCTGGAGCCGCCGCATGAAGCATCCGTCCAAGATCGTCAAGACGAACGATCAGGTGGAGGCTGTCGTTCTTGAAGTGAAGGCCGGTGAACGTCGGATATCGCTCGGGATAAAACAACTGGAAGCGGACCCGTGGACCACCGTAGCCGATCGCTACAGCATCGGCTCTGTGGTGGAGGGTAGGGTGCGTAAGTTGACGGAGTTCGGGGCTTTCGTAGAGATCGAGGAAGGTGTGGATGGCCTCGTGCATATTACCGACATGTCATGGTCGACAAATATAAAGACGGCTTCTGACGTGGTGAAGAAAGGCCACATCGTCCAAGCAGTGATTTTGCATATCGACGCTAACGCTCGGCGCTTATCGCTCGGGATGAAGCAGTTGCAACCCGATACCTGGGAAGCATTTTTCACGGAGCATCCGGTGGGCAGTTTGGCTCGTGCAAGAGTAACCCGACTTGCGCCGTTCGGAGCATTCGCAGAACTGGCGCCTGGGGTAGAAGGTCTGTGTCACCGCAGCGAGATCGCGGGCATGAACGATAGAGGAATCCGTGGTGGCGCTCCGGAGGAAATAAACCTCACTGTCGGACAGGAACTGGAATTCAAGGTAATTAAGATTGACGAAGCGCAAAAACGAGTAGGTTTGAGCTTACGCGGCCTGGGTGCTGATAACGAGCGGGAGCGACTGGGAGATTACAAGCACCGGGCTGCGGCAGCCACCTCGACGGTCGGTCCGGCATTCAAACAACACTCCTCCGGTTTGCACCGGACGGAAGTGCGTGGACGCGACGGGCAGGTATGACGAAAGCTGAGCTAATCGACGAGGTGTCTCGCGTTGTCGAGATGACACGCAAGGATTCCGAGATGATCGTCGAGACGATCTTCGACAGTATTGTGGCCAGCCTTCACCGTGGCGATAAGATTGAGATTCGGGGATTTGGAAGCTTTCGAACACGGAACCGCCAGTCTCGCATCGGGCGTAATCCAAAAACTGGATCGCGTGTGGAGGTTCCTTCCAAACGCATCCCCTACTTCAAGCCCAGCAAGGAGTTGAGGGATCTGGTGAATCATGACGAGCGAGGGTCCCACAACTCGAATGGTTCGGGAACCAGCGGACCAATGCCGGGTGAGGTTGATGAGACCCTTGACCCCGCGGGCGAGCCGCACTCCTAAGACCTTCAGGATCCACCTTGGAACGCTTGTGGACGCCCTGGCGGTCCACGTACCTGGAGAATAAGTCGAAGACGCAGGAATGCATCTTTTGTAAAGCTGCCGGTTCAGATGATGACCAGCAGGCACTTGTCATTCACCGCGCAGCACAGTGTTTCGTCCTGCTGAATCGATATCCCTATACAAGCGGGCATCTGATGATCGCTCCCTATCGTCACGTGGCGCGGCTGAATGAAATGGAAGAGGAAGCCGCCAGTGAGATGATGCTGTTGCAGCGCCACGCCGAACGTGCGATTGAATTGGCTTACCGGCCCGACGGGTTGAATATGGGAATAAACCTCGGTGCCGCCGCTGGTGCAGGCATTGCGGAACATCTTCATCTCCATGCGCTGCCTCGCTGGTATGGCGATGCCAATTTCATGACAGCAGTGGGTGAAACACGCATCTTTCCCGAAACGCTTGCGGATACCTATCAGAAGCTAAAAGCGCATTTTGGCGATTGATAGGGGTGTATTCCGGAAACGTTGCTGTTAGCGGGTCTTGCGAAACGTTAGATTGTAGCGAATTCGTCCGGTGAGGGGGTGTTCCCCGTCGCGCAACGAAGCAACGCCGTGATAGGCGAGCCGCGATGCGGAGCCCCAGACGACCACGTCGCCGCTTTCAAGACAAAACCGCGCTGGGCGCTCGGTGCGAGTCAAACCGCCAAACTGAAACGTGGCCGGCAAGCCCAGCGAAACCGAGACAATCGGTGCATCGAGGTCTGTCTCGTCTCTATCCTGATGCAAACCCATGCGCGCGCTTTTTTCATAGCGATTGATGAGGCAGGCGTCAGGAATAAAACCAGGGAAACCACCGGCATCTGCAGCATGCCTAGCCAGATTGAGAAAGTTGGATGGAATCTGGGGCCATGGCTGCCCGCTAAGTGGATCCACGGCCGAATACCGGTAGCCCTGCCGATCGCTAATCCAACCCCGAGCTCCACAATTGGTCATCGCGACCGACATCCGGAAACCTCGCGCTGTTTCCATGCGACGAAAAGGCGCTTCGGCGCCGATTGCTTCAATTGTGTGAACCAGCTCAGCCTGGTTCGGCACGTGTCCGCGCAGCAGCGTTGCACCCGGCCCAATGAAAACTGTCGAGGCGGGAGGCGACGAAAAAAAGTCTGCTTGCATATCGAGAATATTGCGGGTGCGTACTCACTATAGTCACCTAGGCTCAATTTATGTTCGACTGGTCTCTTGATCCCCGCTCGACACTTGCCCTGCTTTGCCTGCTGACGGCGTTTTGTTACTGGAATAACGATCTGTTGTTTTTCCTGTTTGCGAGCATGGCAGTGATCACGCGGCATACCGGCTCGGCCGGGTAGACGCGACAAATCCAAGGGGCCGTCGTAGCTTCCCAGTAGATCCTCCGATCTGCCAACTGCCGCGAGCGCATCGCCCGGCTGCCAGCAGGGTGGTCGCGTCCGGCCGTGCAGTGTTGCTGTGCGAGGTAGACTACGCACATTTCGTATTCGGGACTACGAAATCTGCATCAATACCTATAAGCAAGGCTGCCGCGATGATCGAATCCGTTAGTGAAAACCTGAAAGCGAATATTCCGGATGAGGTGCAGTCTGCCATCGAGGCCGGACTTCGTTACGTCATTCCCTCCGGTCAGGGGATCCGACGACGGAAGACTTCGACAGGTTTTTCGTTCGTCGACGCGCACGACCAGCCGCTTAAAGACGAGCGTACTCTGGAGCGAATCAAGGCGATGGTGTTGCCGCCGGCCTGGACCTCTGTCTGGATCAGCCCTCTGGCGAACGCTCATATACAGGCTATTGGGCGCGATGCCAAGGGACGCAAGCAATATCGTTATCACGCCGATTACCGGGCGGCGCGAGACCTGGTAAAGTTCGATCGCATGCTCGCTTTCGGGAAGTCTCTTTCCCGCATCCGGAGAGCGGTCGATCGGGATCTGAAGCGACGTGGTATGCCCAAGCGCAAAGTGGTAGCGGCCGTCGTTGGTCTGTTGGAGCAGACCTTCATCCGAGTGGGGAACGAGGAGTACGCCGAAGAAAACGGCTCATTTGGATTAACGACGCTTCGAAATCAACATGTGCAGGTTTTGGGTGGCACGGTGAAGTTCAAATTCAAAGGCAAGAGCGGTCAGAATCACGAGATCAAGCTGGAGAACCGGCGGCTGGCGTCGATCGTAAAACGATGCCGCGATCTGCCGGGCAGTTCCCTGTTTGAGTACGAAGATGAAGAGGGGATCCACGGCGTTGAATCGGGAGACGTCAACGATTATCTGCGTGAGGTGAGCGGCGGCGATTTTACAGCCAAGGACTTTCGGACCTGGGGTGGAACATGCCTGGCAGCGAACTACCTGCTGTGCGAACTTTCCGAAGACGATGACGCCGGTGAGAAGGCGAGGGAAGTAAAGAAGACCCTGGTAGACGTGGTGAAGAGTGTAGCGTGCAAGCTGGGTAACAAACCGGCAACCTGCCGCAAATACTACATTCATCCAAAACTGCTGGATTCCTTTGCTGCCGGAACACTGCGCAGCTTTGCCGAGAAGTTCCGCAACCCGAGCCGTGCTTATCAGTATGAACAGCTGGTATTGGCATTGCTTGCACCCATGAAGAAGGCGAAGGCGCAAAAAGCTAAAGCGGCTTAGGGAGCGACGATGGGGAGAGGCAAAGGTTCTTTCGTAATAACTCGACGTACGTTCGGCGCCAATTTAGGCATGGCGACCGCTCTCCCGCTTTTCTCTCAAATGAATGGAGATGAGAAGAGACTGCGGTATGCCATTGTCGGGCTCGGCCGGATCTCCATGGATCATTTCATGCCGGGCTGCAAGCAGTCGAAGAGATCGCAAGTGACAGCATTGGTGAGCGGCCACCGGGACAAGGCGGAAACGCAAGCCGCTGCTTACAACATTAAGTCGTCAAGTCTGTACGACTACACAACCTTCGACCGGATCGCCGATGACAAGAACGTAGATGCTGTCTACATTGCTCTGCCCAACAGCATGCACGCCGAGTTTACGATTCGTGCTGCGAAGGCAGGCAAACACGTCCTGTGCGAGAAACCGATGGCCACAAGCATCGGCGATTGTAAAGCCATGATTGAGAGCTGCCAGCAAGCCAGGCGCAAGCTTATGATTGCGTATCGATGTCATTACGAGCCGACGAACCTGCGGGCGGTAAAACTGATTCGAGATGGAACTCTGGGCAAAATCGAGGCAATTGAATCTGCAAACGGCTTCGCGGAACACAAAGGGGAGTGGCGTCTGGACAGAAAGCTTGCGGGCGGCGGCCCGCTTATGGATGTCGGGATCTACTCCTTGAACGCGTGCCGCTATCTGACCGGCGAGGAGCCGGTGGGACTCACGGCTGTAACGTCATCGCCGGACAAAGATGGACGGCTTAACCAAGTTGAGGAAAATCTAAGCTGGACGATGAAATTCCCCTCTGGCATTGTGGCGGTCTGCAACACAACCTATGGTGCGCCGATGGAAGGGTTCTTTCGAGTCCATGGGACGAATGGTGTGCTGCATGTGGAGCCCGCCTTTGCCTATCAAAGCTTGCATTTGCAGGCAAAGATAAAGGGTCGTCCCGATCTGGACGAACCAAACACCTCCAAAGATCCTTCTCAATTTGCCGCTGAGGCTGATTACTTCGCTTCTTGCGTCTTGGAAGACAGGCCGGTTCGCAGCAGCGGTGAGGAGGGTCTTCGCGATATGGAGTTGATGGGCAAGCTGTATCAGATGAGCGGGCTGTCTTTCATAACTTCATAGGCCTGGGAAGTGATACGATGCGGCTGATGAAAACCCTTATCACTGCCGCGCTAATTCCCGTTTCACTTCTTTGTTTGCAAGCTGCTCCTCCTATGAACGCGGGGAGCAGTCCACTCAGTAAGTCGGCCAGTATGGCCTTCTCCATGATGATGAAGGAAGTCATGCAGACTGCGGAAGAGATGCCGGAATCGAATTATGATTTCAAGCCGGTAGATACGGTGCGCAGTTTCGGGCAAGTGCTGGGGCACATCGCCGACGGGCAGTATGAGTTTTGCTCGGCTGCGATGGGCGACAAGAGCTTTAAAGCGCCGGAAGTGGAGAAAACTGCAAAGAGCAAGGCCGAGTTAACCGAAGCACTGAAGACTGCGTTTGGCTATTGCCAAAAAGCTTACGATGGCATGACGGACGAGCACGCTGCGGAGGCAGTGGACTTTTTCGGACGGCAAATGCCCAAGCTGGCGGTATTGAATTTCAATATTGCTCACACAGACGAGCATTACGGAAACCTGGCGACCTACCTACGCATAAAGGGTCTGGTGCCTCCCACCAGTAAGCATTAAAAGGAAGCGTGTTAGGCCACGGCTGGGGGAACAGCCCGTGTCTCAGGCTCGAAATCAGGCCTTGAATCGGACGTGCATCGCCAGCAGCAGGTTTGCGATTTCGGGAGACTTAGTTTACAAGTTCCAGACGCACTTGCTTCTCGATGCAGAGCCGAACAGCTTCGATGCGCTCTTCAATCCACGGCACCGATAAAGCGAAGGCGGCCGCTAATTCGGCGGATGTCGCGCCTCGTTTGTGTTCTGCATAGAGGCGGAATGGCAGGTACTCGTCGTAAAGTACGCTGAACAGAGCGTCGGGCATACTTCTATGTGGGCTGGCGGGTAAATTCTTCTCCTGCGCTCTGTAACCTGTTCCCGACGACGCGAGAGGATGGCTTGCTACAATCAACGCTGGGTATTCATTCATCCCGGCGTCGAGCCTTGAAAGTAGCCGCCGGGGATTGGAGACTAACCAGTTGTTGATAACGCTTCTGCAGTTGGAACGCAATCCGGTCCGGTTTGATTTGGATGTGGAGCCGGGGGCAATGGAGTTCGATCAAAAACTGGCTTTGGCCGCTCCGCTTCACGCGAGAGGCTCAGCAGACCTTGTGAATCGAACCCTGGGTGAGATACGTGTGACGGGCTCAGTGTCGGGGCCCATATCCAGCGTTTGCGATCGATGCCTGGAAGGAACGCAGATTCCGATCGTGAGCAATTTCGATTTGCTATATGTACCCCAGGCCGACCAGAGCGGGGGCGAGCACGAGGTGGATCTGAGCAGGAGCGAGGTCGGCTTTTACGATGGTGAGGGCTTAAACTTGAATGACATCTTGCGGGAGGTCGTTTTGCTGGCCCTGCCAATGCAGATGGTTTGCCGGGAGCAGTGTAAGGGTATATGTCCGATATGCGGGCAGAATCGAAACACCTCCGATTGCGACTGTCAGGCGGTGTCTGCGGATGATCGCTGGAGTAAGTTAAGAGATTACCGGCCTAAGCCGGCGTAAAGAATTAGATAAAGGAAGTAAGCAATGCCAAATCCGAAGCGAAGACACTCGAAGGAGCGGACATCTACCAGGCGGGCACACGATCATTTGGTTGTTCCGCAGATGACGGAATGCCCGAACTGTCACGAGAAAATTCGCGCCCATCGTGTTTGCCCTCACTGCGGCAAATATAAAGGCCGTGAAGTGATCGAAGTTGTCGAAGCGTGACGAGTTCGCTGCGACTGTATCTCAGGCACGCATGAACCCCTCGATCTCAGCCCTATGACGGCAATCGCACTCGATGCGATGGGTGGCGACGAGTTTCCCAAGGCCGAAGTGGCAGGTGCAATCCGGGCAGCCCGGAACTATAACGTAAGGGTTATCCTTGTCGGCCGAACCGAAGTGGTTCGCAAAGAACTCGACAGACACTCGGGATGGCAGAAGTTGCCGATCGAAATACATGACGCTTCCGAGAGAGTCTCGATGGAGGACAGCGCCGGTCGCGGCTTCCGTTCTAAGAAAGACAGTTCGATTCGCGTAGCCTCACGGCTGGTACGGGACGGTGTCGCACAGGCTTTCGTTTCGGCTGGAAATACGGGTGCGGTCATGGCCACTGCGAAAATTGTGCAGGGCATGCTTCCCGGGGTTGATCGCCCTGCCTTGGCGTCCGCCTTTCCCACCCGGAATGGCTCATCGGCCGTGATGGTCGATGTTGGGGCAAATGTCGATTGCACGCCTCGCATGCTGACGCAGTTCGCGGTCATGGGCGATGCTTATTCGCGTGTCATATTCAAGACCGACCGGCCCCGGGTGGGTTTATTGTCGATTGGAGAAGAAGAGCTTAAAGGCAATACGCTGACGCACGAAGCCTATCCATTGCTGAAAGCCATGGAGCACATCAATTTCATCGGTAACGTGGAAGGCCGTGATGTTTATAACGGCCGGGTGGATGTGATCGTTTGCGATGGCTTCATTGGTAACGTGGCGCTGAAGGTGAGTGAAGGACTTGCTGACGCCATCTTTGACATGCTGCGTGAGACGCTCTCTTCCTCGTACTTGAGGAAGTTCGGTACGTTCCTTGCTCGCGGCGCCTTTCGCGAACTCAAGAAGCGCATTGATTATGCAGAGTATGGCGGCGCGCCTTTACTCGGGTTGAACGGTCTCTGCGTTATTTGTCACGGAAGCTCGACCGCTAAAGCAATCGCGAATGCGCTGCGCATTGCCCGCGAGTTTGCTGAAGCTAAGACCAACGAGCAGATCGCGGCCGAACTCGACTTATCTCGTACGGCCCCGGCGCTCACTCGCTGACATTTTGCCTGAAACGGTCACAGGGAAGGTGCGGCGCTACGCGCCTAAACTGCCGTGAACCTGCAGAAGAATTTTCTATCGGCACGCGATTCAGTGATAGCCTGAGAGTCGAGCAACAAGCGGATGTGGCGAAATTGGCAGACGCACTGGATTTAGGTTCCAGCGCCTGTAATGGGCGTGGGAGTTCAAGTCTCCCCATCCGCACCAAACAAAGGTTTTTGCCCTACCCCCTGATTCTCTCGCTCTAAGTATCTTTTGGCTGCGCATCCAGTCGCTTAAGGTGGCGCTATGGTGCTCGGAGATTGCCGAGAGATCTGTTTAACAGTCCGAAGCAGCCGCGAGAGCCTGACGGAGGTCGGCGATAATGTCGTCCTCGTGCTCGATTCCTACGCTCAGACGCATAGTGTCGGGATTGACGCCCGCGAGCGCCTGCTCGTCGCCCGACATCTGCCGGTGTGTCGTTGATGCCGGATGGCAGGCCAAGGATTTCACATCGCCGATATTCACAAGTCGCTTGACGAGACGAAGCGCGTCGTAAAACCTGCGACAGGCGTCGTACCCACCCTTCAGGCCAAAGCTCATGAGGGAGCATCCGCGCCCGCCGAGATACTTCCTGGCTAACGCGTAACTTGAATGATCGGAAAACCCTGCATAGCTGATCCACTGCACCGCTGGATGCGCCGAGAGGAAGTCCGCGACCGCTCTGCCGTTTGCAATGTGGCGCTCTACCCGTAAAGCGATCGTCTCGATCCCCTGCAGAAGCAGAAAGGCGTTAAACGGGGCCAGGGTGGCTCCGGCCGTCCGCAGGTAAACAGCCCGGCAGCGAGCGATATACGGAGCTTCGGGAAAGTGCTCAGTATAAATCAGGCCATGGTATGAAGGGTCAGGCGCGCTGAACATCGGAAAGCGTTCCTGCTGCTCCTTCCATGCAAACCGGCCGCTGTCAACAATCGCACCGCCCAGCGTTGTCCCGTGGCCGCCCATGAATTTCGTAAGCGAATGGACCACAATGTCAGCGCCGTATTCCATTGGCCGCAACATAACCGGCGTTGCCACGGTATTGTCCACGATCAGCGGCACTCCGTGGAGGTGCGCCACCCTTGCCAGTCCCTCGATGTCGCAGACATTGCCCGCTGGATTGCCCACGCTCTCGCAAAAGACGCCACGCGTGTTTTCATCGATCAATCGCTCGATAGCGCAGGGCTGGTCGGACTGGGCAAAGCGAACCGTAACGCCTCCCTGCGGCAGCACATGAGCAAACAACGCTTGCGTGGCGCCGTAAAGTTGGGGGACCGAGACGATGTTTGTCCCCAGAGCTGTCAGGTTGAGGACAGCAATGTTGACAGCAGCTTGTCCGGTGCTGACGCATAGTGCCTCCCGGCCGCCCTCGAGCGATGCCACGCGGCGCTCGAGCACCGCCACCGTCGGATTGGCGATGCGCGAATAGCGAAAGCCTTCCGTCTTGAGATCGAACAACCCCGCCGCGTGATCGGCGCTATCGAACGAGTAAGCGGCGGTCTGATAAATCGGCACGGCAACGGCGTGTGTCGCCGGATCGTCTTCGTAGCCGGCGTGTACGGCCAGCGTTTCCAACTTCATGCGACCGTTCGTTCTTCGTTGAGCAGTGTGTTCAGTTGCTCCACAAGCGATTCAATGTCCTGTGCCGTGGTTCGAAAGCTGGTGATGCAGGCACGTAAGGCCGATACGCCTCCATCTAATTGGACGGGTGAGATCCAGGCGATCTGCCGGCGTTGCAGATGAGCGCTAAAGCAGGAAGGGACAATGTCGTCACGAGTGAAGCAGACCACAGGAAGTGGCGTTTGATTGACGATGCGCCAACCAGTGCGCGCGAGAAGCGTGCGCAGCAAATCACCCATTGCTGCCTGATGATCGATCATCTCCGCGAAGCCAGCTTCTCCCTTTTCGGCGAGCGAGAGAAACAGCTTCAAGCCGATAAAACGCCGCGACCACTGCACGGTGGCGCGATAGGGGTCCATGGCGTCTGCTGTCTCATCCGGCATGAACGCGATCTCGGAGGCAAAAGCTCTGACCACCGCCGCGCGATGGCGGCAGAAGAACATTCCTGCGCCCATAGGTACCGAAAACCACTTGTGCGCATCGCAGGTGATCGACTCTGCCTGGTCAATACCGGCAAGATGAGCGCCTAAGCGGGGCGAGATAGCGGCCGCTCCGCCCCAAGCAGCATCGACATGAAACCAAAGATTCCTCTCGCGGCAAAAGCCGGCCAAATCTGCTAATGGGTCAATGGCTCCGGCGGCAGTGCTGCCGGCTGTTCCAACGACCATAAATGGATGCAGACCAGCACGCCGGTCCTCGGCAACTTTGCGGGAGAGATCACTCATGTCCATCTGCCCGTCTCTGTTGACCGATACAATGCGGAGGGAAGAGCAGCCCAGGCCGGTAAGGCTCGCAATTCGGGAGAACCCGTGGTGTGCACCCGCGCTGACATAGAATACGGGCGAAACCGCGAGCCTTCGCAAGCCGCCATCCCGGAACTCCGGAAACGCCCACACAAGCGCAACATAAACGGCAGACAGATTTGATTCCTAACCGCCGCTGGTGAAGTTCGAGACCGCGTCATTCGGCAAGCCGAATTTTGCGCTCAACCAGCGCAGCGTGTGCCGTTCGATCTCGTTTGCCGCGGGCGAAGTGCGCCAGGTAGCCAGCTGTGGATTGTAGAGAGCAACCAGCAGGTCGGCTATGGCGGAGGCGAACGTGACACTCGGGTTGAACAGGCCGAAGTAATGGGGATGGGTCACCTGTACTTGCCAGTGCTGCAGCATTTCCTCGACATCGCGGACGAGCTGGTCAAGCGGCATTGCACGTTGAAAGCTATACCGACTGCCGAGGTAATCACGAATCTCGAGCGGCGTCACCGCAGGAACGATTGGCCCGTTGGCGATGCGCTGATCGAGCGCCTGTGCGGCGGCCCTGAGCCGTTGAAGGGTCTCATCGTTCAGTATGGCTTCGACGCAAACTTCATTGGAGTGGAGTACGGCTTCGTCGCAGTTCATCAGAAGGTCCAGGCGATGAAGTCGGAATCATCGCAGTCAAGAAGATGGAGTGGAATGGTCTGCGCGCCCCCGGAGGTCTTAACGAAAGCTCGCGGCGACGGTAGCCGGCTGCGAAAAATGCCCGGATACTGAATGCTGCGCAGATCGAGACCGGGCTTTGCCCGGAACGCCAACGCATCGGTATCGCGGGGCAAGCTGTTCACTACGACGCGAAGAACATCGAGGAACGCCATCCTGTCCCGCGGCCAAACCAGATCGAGTAACATACAGCAGCGCAGCTCACCATTTGGGCCGCGAAGCAGCGGATGGAAAGAAAACCAGCCTTCATTGCCACACTCGTCACGGAAAACGAATACGCTACCCAGGCGCAGCGGTGAACCTGAGCCGTAACGCCATTCGAGAGTGGCGGGTGATCGATCGGCACTCAGATGACCGTGCATTTGATGACGCTGAAACAACGTGGAGAGCTTCTCCCAGTCGCTGCAAAGTTTTGTCTTCCAGCTTGAGCGCCTGCGCGTGAAAGATCGAAGTATCGGGTTTGCCGATCGGCCGAACATGGCAGCAAACCGGGCAACAGCGCGACAAGAAGTTATTTGAGCTGCCCGCCTCTCTATCAACCTCTCCAGCTGTAAAGGAACGATAAACTCTGTTTCGGACTGGGGCACGGCCTGCCCGCCCATACATTTCCAGAGTTCACCGGAATCGCTGTTGCAAGTGGAAGCGAAATGGAAGCGATAATGGGGAACACTCAGCACCTTCTTGAATAGATAGAATCCCATCGAGCGAGCACTGTGTTCCACCAGGAAGCTGCTTGAACACCGCGCAACACAACGCTCTGTGCGCGACGCAAACGTCACCGGAAAGGACAGGTCGATCCCTCGAATGGTTCCGGCGCCGTCGCGGACGCAAAATCCGTAATTGCCTTGTGAATCCGCTTGTATGTCATTCCGCAATAGAAGCCAGTCCAGACGATGCTGAATTCCTTCCATGCTTCCGGCGTTGATGCCCGGGCCTGGAAGAGCCCTGGGCGTGTTCTTCTCGCTTGTTTGCCATCGGGACAGGAAATGCGCAACCTCGGGGAGGTTCGGAGCTGCGATCGGATGCAGCTCAAACTGAACGGAAGAGTTCTGCATCGTCAGACCCTAATGCCTGGGGCTTGTACGCCGGTGTGGCAGCGGCAGACGCAGCCCATGTCTTCACTGGCTTGGATTCCCAAACCGTTGTCTGCGCGCTCTTGCGCCCGTCTCGTCGTCGCTCCCATAGATAGCTGAGCCAGTTACGATATAAACAGACTGCGTGCTTTCGCCACTCGCTCGCAACCGTCGATTCCGCCAGAGACACGCCTGTTTGGAGATAGGCTTGGGGCAAAGCCGGACAGCGATCAAGCCGGCCGCTCAAATAACGGCGCATATCTCTCCGATACTCAAGCTCTAAAGTCTCCGCCTCATATTCCGGATGACCTTGCAGGAACACCGTCAAGTTCCGGCCCGGCTTTGCGAACAGATCTGCTGAGCCGTTGTCCAACTGTCCAAGCAGGTGATAGCCGGACGCGGTAAGATCCTCCGGCGCAACATCGTTCCTGCGCGACTGCGGGCTCCAGTATCGATAGGGTGCGCCTGGCAGCAGTTTGTGCTTAGCCGCAACAGTTCCCTCGAAGACTCCGAAAAGCTTTTCGCGCAACGGTCGACGCGCGATGCCGTCCAGATGAAGCACCGCCACGTGAGCCGCCAGGCAACTCCATAGCGAGGATGTGACGTGACGCTGCGTCCAGTCCACCACTTGCGCCATGGTTTCCCAGAAAGGCTCATCGCGTAAATCGCGAGCGACGGGTTCCGCTCCGGTCACGATCAGACCGTCAAGCTGCGCTGCCCAAAGAGATTCGAATGGCGCATAGAGCTGCTCTACGCGCACGCTAATCTCGCGGGAACGAGCGATCGCGGGAAGAGAAAACAACAACAGTCGCACTGGTTGTCCTTCTCCGGCTTCCCTGAGCAGGTTTCGGAACTGCCGTTCTGTAGCTGCGACTGCGGCATCGGGCATATTGTTCAACAGCCCGATGCGAAGGCAAGGATTCGAGTGGATCATCATCACTCCCTACAGGCGTATGTCGCCGGACCGCAATCTGGAATAGAGATTGTTATCGAGGGGCACCAACATGCCCCTGCTTCGGTCATCGAAGTACAGCAGGTCTGCCCCCATGGCCGCGGGATCGTAGGACTGACGAGTTAGAGCACTCTTCACGTGCTTGAACGTACCTGTCGTTTCAAGCTCCTGGCGCAGACGAAGGAACAACGGCCGGGCATAAGCAGGCAGCGAGGTCGACAGAAAGGCACGTAACCCGGCAAGGTTTGCTTCTCCATGCCAGACGATCGCTGCCATGCATGCTCGACCCTCCGTACCGGGAACGTGGACACCGTACACCTCGGATTGCCGAACGCCTGGAAACGCATTGATAACGAGCGAAACCTCGCTGGTGGATACGTTCTCACCCTTCCAACGGAAGCTATCCCCGACGCGATCAACGAAGTAAAAGTAGCCTTCCTGGTCCCGCTGCATAAGGTCTCCTGTTCGATACCATTCGTCGCCGGGTTCGAACGCATCCCGGAGTATCTTTCTAGCGGTTGCTTCAGTGCTCGTATATCCTTCAAACTGCTGTTGGCCAAGCGACGATCCATGGCGAGCGATGCGGCCGATGGCTTCACCAACCTCTCCCGCCTTGGCCTGAACGCAGAAGCCATGTTCATTACGCACCGGCTGCTGCGTCTCAAAATCGAAGCGAACTAGTGTTGCCGGGAATCGGTGCGCCAAATAAAAAGGAATTCGGCCCACGGCTCCGGCCTTGCCTTCCACGTTGAAAAGCGAAAAACTGCCTTCTGTTGCAGCGTAAAACTCCAAAACTTGTGGAATGAGGAAGCGTTTCTGAAACGGCTCCCACACATCCGGACGCAATCCGTTGCCGCAGCAGAGCCTAATACGGTTCGTGTTCTCTGCCGGCGTGCGCGGCGCGTGCAGCAGGTACCGGCACAGCTCACCAATGTACTGAAACAAGGTGCAATCCCAACGGACGATCTCTTCCCAGAAGCGCCGGGCAGAGAAGTGGTCGCTGATCACAGCCGATCCGCCACGCGCCAGCACTGCGCCGGTAGCAAGAACCCCGCCCACGCTGTGATACATCGGCAGGCAGTTGTACATGCGGTCGTGCGGTCCGGTATCGATCAGTCCTGCAAACCAGTAGCTCCACTGCATCAACCGGCCGTGGCTTACCTTTGCTGCTTTGGGAAGGCCGGTGGTGCCCGACGTATAAATGTAAAGGGCGCAATCGCTCTGGGTGACAGGCGGGCATTCGGCTACCGTCAGCGCTTCACTCGATTGCGACTCGGACTGATCACTGAAAGAGTCACACGCGGAATGATTTTCACCATGAACCCAGATTCGCGGTTTGCTGTTTACGAATCGAAGCGCCTCGATCAAAGGTCCTAGCAATTCGCTTGCTACCACGATGTGCTTTGGCTCGGCCAAGTCGATCACATGCGTCAGCGAAGCGCCTGTAAGATGCGTGTTCAATAAGGCGCATACGCAACCGGTTCTAGCAATCCCAAGAGCGATAGCTAAATAGTCGGACCGGTTCGGTAGCAGGATACAGACCGCGCTACCCTTCCCAAGTTCCTGCTGCAGAGCCCAACGCGTACACTGGCGGGAACGCTCAGCCAGCGCGCGATAGGTAAAGCATTCATGGTCGGAAAGCAGAGCAGGAGCGTCGGGCGTTGTGTTGGACCATTCCTCAATGACGGTGGACAGCAGCCGCTGCGGTTGGCTGGGGAGCGGCGCTGTAAGTTCCAGCGCTCGCCTCCAAGCCTTGTTTATGTGAGATGCGCCGGGGGTTGCCGCAGTTTGTGACATGGGAAAGATGGCGCCTCCTGGAGATGAGCGGAACGTTGTGCGGTTATGCCGTTGCGCCCGCGTCCACAGTGATGACGGTGCCGGTAAGGCCGGTCGATTGATCGCTTAGCAAGAAGGCAACGACATTAGCGACTTCCTCGAGAGATGCTAAACGCCGTAGCGCCGCGCGCCGTGCGATCTTGTCACGGTCGCTCTGCTCAAGTCCTTTCGTCATAGCAGTCTCCAGGAATCCAGGCGCCACGGCATTGACGCGGATTCCCAGCTTGCCTACTTCGCGCGCCAGCGAGCGAGTAAAGGCGACGGTAGAAGCTTTTGTCGATGCGTACACTGAAAGCCCGCTGAACCCGGTTGAGGCCGCGATGGAGGCAACGTTAACGATGCACCCGCCGCCATCCGACAGCATGCGCCTGACCACGTATTTAGTCAGCAGAATGGGGGAAAGTGTGTTGAGGCGAATCACTCGTTCGACCTCACTGTCCGTCATGGTGGCCAGCAAGCCCTCGGAACCGACAGCGGCGTTGTTCACCAAGCCATATATCGGACCGAACTGTTGCTGTGTGTCGCGCACCAGAGTGGGAATGGATGCGACATCGCCCAGGTCGAATGGAATGAAGCAAATTGCCCCCGGCCCTTGTTCCGCCGTCGCCGTAGCGCGCGCCAGTTCGTCGCTCCGACTGCGTGCGACGGCTATCGCGCGAAACCCCCGGCAGGCAATCGTCACCGCAATCTGCAAACCGAGACCGCGGCTTCCGCCTGTGACAAGGATGTTATGCACGCGGGCGCAGAACTTTACCGGCTGGTGTCAGGTCGAGCGAACCGACGAAGCGGACAATGGCAGGTACCTTGTAGTGGGGAAGCCTGCGCCGGCACATATCAAGAATTTCCGTCTTAACGTCATGCGCCGCCGTCTCCGGTTTTGGATTCTCGGCCAGGACAATGTAGGCGCTGACGATCGAGCCGGTGATTGCGTTTCGATGGGGGCGCACCAGGCATGTTCGCACAGCGGCATGACCATTGATCACCGCTTCCACTTCTTCGGGGAACACCTTGAGGCCTCCCACATTGATGACACCGTTCCTTCGACCGAGAAAGAAGTAACGGTCACGATGCTGTTCCACCATGTCGCCTGTATCGACGAAACCATCACGGTCAGCAAGCGCCCAATGCACGCCATCCAGATAGCGCGAGGCCGTACGACTCGATCGAATGCAGAGCGATCCGTTGCTGATCTTCATCTCAACTCCCGGTGTGCTGCTAAGAGTGGTTGCCGGAAAGCCCGTTAAGCCGTCGTTGATCTCAAAAGCGACGCCGGCCTCGGTGGATGCGAATGCATGGCTGATCGATGCCGCTGGATAGGCTGCACGCAAGGCATCCAGAATGCCCTGATCGACGATCTCCCCCGAGAGGCGGATGTAAGACGGGGCAAGCCGGTTCGCTTCAGGGCTCATCAGGACTCGCCGCCAGTGAGAAGGTGTACCGGTGATGTGAGTCACCCGGTGCTCCTGTAGACGCTTCAAATAAGCGTTTAGACTCTCACCCTGGCTTGTAAGGAACAGCGATCCACCGCCGGTAAGGGCGCGCAGGAAGATCTGCAATCCTCCATAGCGCCGGATGTCGTACAGAGTGCCCCAAGTCGCTTTGTTGCAGACTGTCGCGCTGACGACAACCGGCGCGAGCAGGCTCTTGAGAGTATGCGCAATCATCTTGGGCATGCCCGTGGTTCCTGAACTAAGAAGCACCCACTCAGTGGATTGGAGAGCGGCCTCCCATTCCGTTTGCTGTCCGGCATCATCACTGGTAAACGTGTCATGGCAGAACACTCGCTTAAGGCTGTCCAATCCCGGTGGTTCGATCCATTCAGGATCAGACACAACTGTGTCTGCCGCCCCTTTCTGTATCAGCGCAGGCAGGTATTCAGACGGAGTGTCCGGGGGGCACACTATGATCCGGCTCACTACTCCGTCCAACTGCGCTAGTGCCAGCCCGGCCGCAAGTTGGTCGCTGGTAGCGAGCAGAACGGAACGCCCCCAAAGCTCCTGGGGCGAGGCGCTTAGACTCCAGCCACCAAGCAGGTCTTTGACAGACACACTGGTGCTCGCGCTGCTAACCGTCCGGCAACGAAGGCATCCCGAGCTACCTAGGCGGCTGCGGAGCGAGAGTCCTGGCTCGACCGGCCGTTTCGTAAAGGCGGACGAAGTCTCCCAAGGTAACTGGGGGGATGCTGATATTTGAATCGGCAAATGCGTCATAACCGAAGATGTCCTCTAACCTTGTAACCAAAATGGCGAGCCCAAGAGAGTCAAGACCGGATTCAAGAAGAATCAGATCATCGGAGAGCGGGCTGGGAGATCCGCCGAAATTACGGCGAATCTCCTCTACCTGCCCGAACACAATTTCTTTCACTGCAAGCGCAGGCCGCGATGCCGTGCCGCCAGGCGGAAAGGTTGGTTCGGCGGCCCCAGGCGCGGATCGCATGTCGGCCGCGCTGTGAAGTACTTTGTTGGACGTGGATTGCACGATGAAGGCCAACCTAAGCGGTAACGGCGCCAGTCCGGCCGTTGAAGATGGTGTGGATGAGCGCCTGTAGCAGATGAACTCCTTGAAAGAGCGAAGGCGCTGCAGGCTCGCCCTTGGGATATAAAGCCTGCTCTGCTTTCAACGCTTGCAATAGTCCTTCTGAGTGGGCAATGTCACAGACTCCGTGAACCTGCGTGTATTCGGTTTCCGCTGATTGTTGGCGCTGAGCAAGCTCTTCGAGATACGGCATGAATCGCTGAATGAATCCTTCGAAGAAGGCCATTGTGGCAAGGATGGGCGCAGGTTGAAGTTTGCCGATAAACAGGCGCACTTCGAGCAGCTCCGGCCCCACTTCCATGTGATCCCCATCGGTCGGCAGCGCGCCGGCAGCAAGAGCAAAGCGCCGGAGCATTGCAGGGTGAGAATCGCGAACCTCCTCAAATAGGTTCTCGATGATGATCGATTTCGCCAGCTCCGATCGCGCGGCCAGCAGAGCCCCGGTCATCCAGTAAATGAAGTTGCCTTCAAGTACAGCTGAGTACCGGGCGATAATGCCGCGCCGCTCGGCAGGCGTCAGTGTGTGCGCCGGTGGAAGCGAGCCGAGCAGCTCGTCCGAGATGTGATTGATGTAGTTCTGAGTGGAATCGGTGCGAGTTTCACTCGGACTTTCGAGTAGGGAAGCTACAGCGTTCATATGGACTCTCCTTGAGTTGGTGTGGTTGGTTCAGAGACCAGGCAAGAGGGGCCTGGTGTTTACTTACGGAGCTGCGACTACCAGGGAACCCGGCTGCGGAACCCGGGCCTTTGCCGACAGGCACTGGTGCAGTAGTTCGGCCAGAGGACCGATGGCCAGCGCTGCCGAAGACGTCTCGTACGGATATCTGAGAAGCACGTATTCGTCTTCGGACACGGGCACGTTGAGCCACCACTGCTTCTGAGCCGAACTGGAAAAATGCTCCTCGAAGGATTGGCCGCCCAGCACCAGTTGCACAGACGTGAATCCAAACTCACTGGCTGCTGCTCGAATCGTACGCCAGCAATCTTCCGCCGATTCAGCAGCCGCAAGTGATTGCGCGTAGACCTGCATCGAATAGTCTGACTGCAGCATCCGGCGCAGGGTACTGCGCCTCAGCAGGTTCGCAGCGAAAGCGAATTCCCGGTATCCGAGATAGCGTATGCCGGCCCAGACGAGCAGGCAGAACGCCGCGACCAACAGCGTGCGGGTCAACCCCGGGCCAGCACTCTGCGAGAGCGCGAAGCCGGAACCGATGATGCCGGCTCCATAAAGCAGGAGCGCAGTGCGAAGCGGCGACAAGCCCCGGTCTACCAGCCGATGATGGATGTGACCGCGGTCTGGTGTGAAGATCGACTGGCGGCGGAGGAAGCGGCGCGCTATAGCCAGCGTCGTGTCCAGCAAAGGGATCGAAAGCGCCATCATCGGCGCCGTGATACTCGCGATCGTGACCGATTTCTGAGACCAGATGACACCGTAGCAGGCGAGCATGAATCCGATCCACAAGCTGCCTCCGTCACCCAGGAAAATTGAGGCTGGCTGGAAATTGTAGAGCAAGAACCCAAGTAACGCCCCAGCGAGCGGGGCTGTTGCAAGAATCAGCCCTGGCTCGTTACCGAGCAGTCCGGCCACGAGCGTAGTGAGCGTGGCGATTACGCCAATCCCGGTGGCGAGTCCATCCAGGCCGTCAATCAAATTAAACGCGTTTGTGCAGGCCAGCAGCCACGCCGTTGTTAAAGGCAGCGCCAGATACGACGGGATGGGAGTCGAAAACAGTTCGTGGATACGAACGCCTCCTGCATACGCAAGAAGGGCGGCTAATGTTTCCACAATCAATTTGTGATAAGGCTGCAGGGTGAACAGATCGTCCAGCAGCCCTACAGCAAAAATCAAAAGAGCCGGTGCCAGTAAGGCCCACAGAACAAATCCCCGCGCTTCTGTCAACAGACCGGACGATCGGCCTACAAGCCCAATCAAAGCGAGCGAAAGTCCGTACGAGAGAACCAGCGGAATGCCGCCCACGCGTGGTATCGGGCATCGGTGCTGTTTACGTCCCTGGTCGGGCCGGTCTACCCAACCTCTGCGCAATGCAAAGTCCCGGCACCGTGGCGTCAGGACAACGGCAAGAGCGAAAGAGAAGGCAAACAATGAGAGCATCCAAAGCATGATGAGAGTCGCTCCTGGGTAAGCTGGCAAGCAAGCAGCGCCGGATTAAAGAAGATGAGGAATCGCCACGCCGCGACCGGCATGGCTGGACGATCATTGAAAAGCAGAAATCATTGCACGGCCACACTCGATTGAAGCCGTCTTTAAAGAAAGCGGGTCACTTGTATCGGGCATAAAGGCGCACAGGCAGCAAACCCCAAGCTTGCAGCCGATGCAGAACAGGATCCATCGCAGGCCGCCAGACCGCCGTCATATTACAGACGGCCTCCGGAAACGAGATCCGATCGCCCACATGGAAACGGGGCACAAGATACGGGAGACTGTCGCGCGTGATGAAATCCGCACGCGTCGTAGCCGCAAGCTGGTAGCCGCATTGCGCCAGGCTTACGGCTTCGCGGCCCGTTAACCGCCCCTCCGGATAAGCGAAGCTGATTACGGGCCGGCCGGTCCAGGATTCCAGAACACGCTTAGACTCGCGCAACTGAAACGCAATCTGGTCCTCAGAAAGGCTGGTCATCATCGTGTGCTTTACCGTATGCGAACCGATGGTGATCCAAGGCATCCGGGCAATGGCCCGCACATCAGCCGCGGTCATTGAATGCCGCACCGCGCCGTTTTTTGCGGCACCCGCATGCAGCCAAGGAAACTGCCCGTCCCCTCCGACTATTCCCGAAGGAATGAAAATGGTAATGGGAATGCGCTGCTCGCTCACTAGCGGCACGACATTATCAAGCAGTTCTCTGAATCCGTCGTCAAAGGATAGCCAGACCGCGCCCCTGGGTGGCGCCATCGTGCCGGAGAGAATGCGCAACAGCTCGTTCTCCGAAATGAAGTTGTAGCCATTGCACCGGAGCCATTCGACACAGCGACGAAACAGGCGTTTGTCGGGGTTGTGAAAATAAATCGCTGTCACCAGCGGACCGCGGAGTGCTTGAATTCTTGCGCGGCGCACCCTTCCGCCAGCGAGCAGCGCTAGTGCTAGACTTCCGCAGGCAGCATTTCGGAGCGCACCACAGGCAGAGGAAAACAGAGACATTGCGATCACGCTCGCACTGAGGTCATCATGAGTGGGGCCGGATTTGCCGCACGTCGCTGGGCTGAAACTGTTTCGTCCACAAATGCCCTCATTCGCTCAACGAACACAGCCGTATCGAATTTGAGTGCTTGCGCTCGAATGGAAGCCGGTCGGAATCGGTCCTCGACTCGCTCAAATGCACGTATGGCGGTGGCGACCGCCTCTACCGACTGCTCGCCAAAAAACACCCCGGTCGGTTCAAAGCATTCGCCAAAGGGACGGACTGTTTCAAGCGACCCGCCGTGGCCGTAAGCAATTACGGGACGTCCGAAAGCTTGCGCCTCTACTGAGACGAGGCCAAAATCTTCATCAGCCGCAAACAAGAAGGCGCGGCATCGCGCGTATAGCCGTTCCAATGCCACATCGGAAACGGGTCCCAAAAACTCTATCGTCGGACCGGCTATCGCCATCAAGTCCTTCTGCTTGCGACCCTTGCCTGCGATCAATAGCCTCCTCCCAAGCCGGTTGCAGGCTTGTATCAAGAGGTCGACGCGTTTCGATTCCGCCAGTCGTCCGACGGAGAGATAGTAGTCGTCTACGCAGTCCTCTAAGTAACCATGCGCGACCCGGACAGGTGGATAAATCACTACGCTTTCACGCCGGTAGTACTGTCGAATGCGGCTAGCAATGTAGTGCGAATTGGCGGCAAAGGCATCCACACGCTGCGCTGCCGTATAGTCCCAAAGCCGGGCGCGGTTGCAAGCCAGTGCAAATGCGGGTCGGAGGACGCTGTGCTGTTTTCGGCAGGTCGGCCAGTAGTGGTCCCAAAGGTAGCGAGTCGGTGTGTGGCAGTACGAAATGTGTAGAGCGCCGGAATCGGGTAGCACGCCTTTAGCGATCGAGTAGTCAGAACTGATCACCAGATCGTAGCCGCTGATATCCAGGGACTCGGCCGCCATCGGATGCCATGGCAGCAAGTGACGGTAGAGCAGCCGCTGAAAAGGCATTCTACTCAGAAATGAGCATCGCTTCAACCGGCCGCATCCAAGGCCTGCCGGAACGAAACGCTTGTCTGCAAAGATGCTGAACACGTCGGCTTGGGGATACATACCGGCAAGCACTTCTGTGACCCGCTCACCGCCGCCGTGGAATAGAAACCACGGATGAATAATCGCAATGCGCATCGAAGAGAACTTGGACTGAGTTATCGCCAGCCCACTTGGGCGTTGTAGAGCGCTTACCTACGAGCCCGACACATCAATTCTTCTGCCCGTGCGCAGCTGTCCATCGCGCGTAGTAGCGGGGATGTTTCGGCCAGAATATGGCCCATGCGCGCCAGACCGAATCGATCGGCAATGGCTCGGGAAGTCGCCGCAGCATGCGGCAAATTGAGCGCCTTTCCCATCGCATCGGCGAAGTGGTCAGGGTCTCGATCAGTCACCACAAAGCCATTCAACCCAGGCTCGATCAGGTCGCGTATCCCGCTTACCTCTGTCGACACCATAGCTTTGCCGCAGGCCAGAGCTTCCAGCATCGCCACTGACCAACCTTCGACAAACGATCCGAACACCGCCAGGTCCGCAGCGCTTAAATAACCCGACACTTCCACCGGACTTACAAATCCCGTGATTCGCACCGACCCACTGAGTCGGCGGCGCTTGATCTGCTCTTCGAGTAAAGGCCTGTCTTCGCCATCACCCACAAAACAAAGCAGCGCATCACCCTGTCGCACGAGGAATCTCTCGAAGGTCTCGAGTAGCAGTTCCCAACCCTTAACGCGATTGATCCTCCCGACGGTGACGCAAACCGTGGTACTGCCGGGAATTCCGTATTGCTTGCGCACGACATCAGCAATCGCCCCTTGAGGAAAATCGGGATCGACACACGTTGGCAGCGCTTTCAGCTGTCCACGTGCGAGCCGGCCGTTGCTCCGCGCTACCAACGCGCTGATAGCAGCCTCATCGGCAGCGGCAAACATCGCGTCCACATGCCGAAGTGCGGAAAACCAGGCCCTATCAAACACTCGCCACAACGGTCTTGCGGCTGGATACCTGGAAATCTTCAATGGATTCTCCACCCCAGCAAACCAATAGGCGAGATGCTCCCAACCCCACCTGGCGACGGCAAAGAGGCTCTCCGGCGCTTGCAAGAATGCCGACCGGCAGCCAAGCCCCTGAATTTCCTGCCGAAACCGCCGTAGCCCAAGATAGAACGATAGTCGCGCTGGCAGCAACGGACGCTTGCTGGAACCGCGTTGATATCCGACTGGGAAAAACCAGTATTGAATCCCATCGAACTCACGCTTGATCCAACGTCCGATCATTCGTTTTTCTCTGCCAATTCCGACCAGAGCCAACTGATTGCCGTAGAGCGTACGGAGCGCGCGCGTCATGGTTAATTGCCCGCCGATCGGGAAACTCTCGAAGTCAGAACCTTCGATCAGCAGCATGCTGGGATGCGGCATGGGCATGAGACTCAACTCTCGTCCTTGGAATTTCTGCTAGGAAACTTCAAAAAGATCTATTAGGTTAGTACCTTCGTACCGTTCTGTGTTATAAGAATATGAGGCTCTGTATAAAGCCGCTTTATGTCGCCATTTTCTGAGTTGAGGCTGCCATTATTCTTTCCTAGTTCGTCTTAATTCTGCTCTTTCATCCTACACAGCAGCACGAAAGATTGTATGCCGTGAGAGGTGTGCATAGCTACCGCACACTAGCTGTTCATAGCGCAGAATGGCCTTACAACGCTGAGCTACGTTTTCCAGCGGGGATGTCCGCGCGCGATTGGTCGAGGTTAAATTCGGCATTTAATCGAAAGCCAAATACACGTATATCAGTAAAAATACTACCGGTATTGTTCTAATATTACGGTTGTTTAGGCCCGTATTTTAAGTGAAATTGAAGGGAGTTACTAATTAGTGAACAAGAGAATATGTCAGAGATTTATGACGCCCTGGATGCTGTTCCTGGCCGCCGCCCTGCCGCAGGTTTCGCTCGGGCAAACCCAGTGGAGCGTCATGAACTATTACGTGTTCGACAACATGCCGTACAGCAGCGTTAACGGGTTGTGGGGCGGCATTACGCACCTTGCAGTGGGCGATTTCCATGTCAATTCGGACGCCTCCATCCGTTACGCTTTCGACCCCGGCAGCATGTTTCCCGCTGCCGTCTCCGCCGCACATGCGAATGGCGCCAAGGCGCTTGTGGTGCTCTCTGATATTGATAGCAGCGACAATCTGAAAGCCGCTTTTGCCAATAACCCGTCCGCATTGATGGCTAACATCGCCAAGGTAGTCACCACATATGGCTTCGATGGGATTCAAGTTGACTGGGAGGTTTCATTCCCTTACGGCAGCAACGGCTCCGTCGTTAACTCGCAAACACAAGCCACTCTCGGCTCCTTTTTTCAATCCTTGCGTGCCCAACTGGGCAACAACATGCTGATCATGGCGGATGCATTCCCGGCGGGCGGTCCGTGGGGGGTGGTGACGCACACGGAGTGGAATTCGGCTATTCCATACATGGACCGGCTGGCAGTCATGACCTACGACATCGTGCGCCAGGTATCGGGAGCCTACTCCTGGTTCAACTCGCCACTCTACAACGGGAACACCGCACAGTCCCAGGCAGGATCAATCGAACAGAGCATTCAGCTGTTTGTGGCCAGTGGTTCTGCTGTACCCGCATCCAAGCTGATGCTCGGTATTCCCTTTTACGGTTATCTCTACAACGGCGCGAGTAGCCCACGGCAAAACAGCGGCAGCGTCGGCGGGCAATCGAACTATTCGAATCTATCCAAGTCATACAACCTGTCCGCTGCGACCTTTGACGATGCCGCGCAGGTACCTTGGCTTCCCGTTTCGAACGGCTATGTCACGTTCGATAACCCGCAGTCCGTCGCAGCAAAAGTCAATTATGCAAGGTCTAAGGGATTGGGCGGTTGGTTGTCGTTCAACCTGTTTGCCGACTACCTGCCAGCAAGCAACCCGCAACATCCGCTTCTGGCTGCGATCAACGGCGTAACATCTTATGCAGCGACGCCGCCTTCGATCTCTACTTCCTCCTTGCCTGCAGGGACCGCCGGATCGGCCTATGCGGCCATCGTCACGGCGTCTGGCACAGCACCTCTAAGGTGGGGTGTTACCGGAGGGTCGCTCCCGAGCGGCCTTTCGATGGACAGCTCCAGTGGCATGATCAGCGGAACGCCTTCGACTCCAGGCACCTCGCCATTCACGCTCACTGCCAGCAACGGAGCAGGCTCAGATTCCAAGGCCGTCACCCTAACCGTCAACGCCGTTTCGCCCAGCAGCTCCGGCTGGTTCCAGTTCATCTCGAAGAACAGCGGCAAGTGCCTGGACGTGAACGGCATCTCCAGCAATCCTGGCGCGTCTCTCATACAGTGGAGTTGCTGGGGCGGCGATAACCAGAAATTCCAGCTGACCCCAGTATCTGGTGGTTACAAGATCACGGCGAAGAACAGCTCGCTGCAGCTGGACGTCGCGGGCGGTCCCGGCAGCACGCAAAATGGCGTTCAGATTATCCAGTGGCCGTATTGGGGAGGAACTAACCAGATTTGGACCTTCCGGCCGAACGCGGATGGCACCTACTCGATTTCACCCGTTAACAGTGGCAAGTGTATGGATGTGACGGGCGTGTCCGTTTCCGATAACGCCCGCATTCAGCAGTGGCAGTGCACCGGCGGTGCAAATCAGGCCTGGAAACTGGTACCGACCCAGTAAGCAGCAATCGCCCATTTCGTAAGGTGAGCGGGCCGCCGGCTTGCCCGTTCACCTTTTCGGTCACAATGTGTATTGGTCCACTCCGATGCGTAGTCTGTTGGCCGCTCTTGGCACGCTCCTGCTTCCGCTTGCTGTCTCCGCGCAAACGACCTGGAGCGTTACCGACTACTACGTTAACGACAAGATGCCTCTAACCAGTCTTGATGGATTGTGGAACGGCATCACGCATCTGGCGCTGGGCGATTTTCACGTCTCCGGGGACGGTTCCCTTCGCTACACCTTTCGCCCCGAAGATTCGTTTCCCGCTGCCGTGGCCGCTGCTCACGAGCACAATGCCAAAGCGCTGATCATTCTCTCTGACACGACTAGCTCCGACGATCTTGCCGGCGCTTTCAGCGGACATCGGGCCAAGCTGCTCACCAACATCGCTGGCCTGATCCGCGCCTACCATTTTGATGGCATTCAAGTGGACTGGGAACGATCGTTCCCCTACACCCATGGCGCTATCGTACGCTCTGAAACGCAAGCACGCCTCGGCGAGTTCTTCCAGGCTCTGCGCGCAAAGCTGGGTGGCGGCGTTCTGATCATGGCGGATGCTTTTCCAGCAGGTGGGCCCTGGGGCGTAGTAACGCAAACTCAGTGGAACTCCGCCATTCCGTACCTGGATCGCTTGGCAGTCATGACTTACGACATCGTGCGCCAGGTATCCGGCAACTTTTCCTGGTTTAATTCTCCGCTCTTCAACGGTGAGACCGCGCTTTCTGCCGCTGGATCGGTGGATCAGAGCGTTATGCTGTTTCTCGCCAGTCCATCGGCCGTGTCTGCCCGGAAGCTGATGCTGAGCATTCCTTTTTATGGCTTTTCCTACACCGGCGTGCGTGGACCGCGGCAGCATGGCGGCCGAATCGATCGCCAGTCTAACTACTCCGATCTGGCGCGTTCCCATAAGCTTGCTGCCGCCACTTTCGACAGTTCCGCCCAGGTGCCCTGGTTGCCCGTCAACAACGGCTATCTCAGTTTTGAAAATGAGCGGTCGATCGCAGCGAAAATTCATTACGCAAGAACGAAGGGGCTAGGCGGCTGGATGGTGTTCAATCTTTTTGCCGACTATGTGCCCGGCAGCCAGCCCCAGCATCCACTTCTGGCCGCCATCTACGGAGCCAAGCGCTAGGCCTCCCTTAGGGACCACAAGGCCATCGCATTCCGCCTGCGCGCATGGCGACACGAAATAGAAATTCAGATCCTTCGATCAGAACACGACGCCACAATTTGCCAGGCTCGCGCACCAGCCGGTAAGCCCATTCGAAGCCAACTTGGCCCGCCCAATCGGGACATCGAGGCACTGTCCCGGCCACAAACGCAAACGCCGCACCCACTCCAATCGCCACTGGCACTCTCAGCCTGTCAAGCCTCTCATAAATCCAGGTCTCCTGCTTCGGCATTCCGAGCGCTACCCAGAGCACGTCCGGTCGCGCCGCATTGATCTGGCGCACAATCTCGTCGTCTTCGCTCCGCGATAGCTGGCGGAACGGTGGCGCGAATGCGCCTGCAATTCGATGGCCCGGAAAGTCTCTGCCTACCTGGCGCATCAACGCACGCAAGGTCTCCTCAGTGTCGCCCAGGAAATAGCTTGAATACGATTGTCTGGTCGCGCGCCGCAAAAACTCCAGCATCAAGTCCATTCCGGTCGCTCGCTTCACTCCGCGATATCCAGACAGCCGCGCTGCCAGCACCGGCGCGATGCCATCAGGCACCCAAAGTTCGGCGCTGTTTAGAATATGGTGGATTCGCCGGCTCTTGTCCGCTCGCAAGAGCCCATGGAACCCGGTTACTGTAATGCGCTTGCACGCGCCGTCCTTCGCGTGGATCCAGTGCTCGATACGATCAACTGCCTTGGCGGCCGAGACCAGGTGAACGCGTGATCCCAACACGGAGACAGAGAGGACTTCCGTTCCAGCCGGCATTTGAGCAATAACCGTTTCCACATTTATCTCCGGGTGTCCTGTACTCGAGTCGAACCGGTCGCGGGCAAGCTTGCCTCCACGCCTAAAGTTTTTTTCCGTCGCCCTGTGCAGCTCAGCACAAATGCGGTTAACGCCTCCGACCCGCCGCGGTAATCCATGAGCGCGAAGCATCGCTGCTGCCCCGCTGCTCCAATCCGTTCGGCCCGGGCCGGATCTTTGAGCACCGCCAGCATGTTCCCGGCGAAGGCACCCTCCTCTCCCGGTTCGCTGATATATGCGGTAACTCCGTCTGTCAGGATCTCGGTCAAGTCGCCAATCGCGCACGTCACGACCGGACGACCGCTTGCCAGGTACTCGCCCATCTTGTTCGGGAGTCGGGTAAGCGACTTATCGTTGTTCCACAACGGCATCAAGAGTGCTGCACCCGACTTATATGTCGACTGCAGCGTATCTTCGTCGATGCAGCCTGTGAGTGCCAATTCGCCCTCCAGCAATCCCTGGTTGCTCGCGTACCGCAATAGCTCCGGGCCGTTTCGCTCTCCACACTGCCCCACAATCTTCAGGCAGCAGGGGATCCCTTCCTTTCGCACCAGTGCAAAGGCGCGTATGACAAACAAAACGTCTTCGAGGTAAGTCCCGCAATACGCGAAGACCGGGACATCGACATCGTCCCTTAAAGGAGGCGCTGCGGCGAACCGCTGAGCGTCTACCAGAACCGGAAGCCGGTAGATCTGCAGGCTGGGGTTGGTTGCAGCCGTTCGCTCCCGTACCCGGGCCTCGATGGCGCGCGAAATGGCAAGTGCACCGGTTGCCGCTTGGAAAATCCAGTTGCGGTAAAGCCACCGGTTGAATGCCGGCGCTGAATTAGGCTGGTCAGGAACCCATTCGCACATCTCTTGAATAATCGGAAGACCGAACAGACGGCATAGAACACCCGCATACAGGTTCAGCAGCCCGTCCATGACGTACAGGTAGACCACCGCAGAGCGGCGAGAAGGCCAAAGCCTAGCCAAGCCGAGAGTCAGGCCCACTGCGCCCCACAAGTAAACCAAGAGCCGTAAGACTTTGCCCTTCGGGCGCCGTATCGATGTCGTGTATTGAAAGGGAATTCCCTCGTGCACTCCAGACCTTTGCCGGTTAATGCTGATGGGACTAGGGCCGCAGTGCAAGACTTCCAGGCGGATGCCGGCTTCGCCTAACGACCGGCCGACCATAATAATGCGGGCGGCGCTCGCCGAGATAGGAAAGCCATAGCCCCCGCAAACGCAGGTGACTCGAATGGACATAGGTCTGTCTTTGCTGGATTTGGCAGATGAACAACGCTTCGGCGTCGTCAGGCGAGAGGCTTACCGTTCAACCAGGATCGCGAAAGTGCAATCGCGCAGCGGCCTTCGCTGACAATTGCATGACAGCGTCCCGCGAGTAACAGCACGACGAAATTTGTGACATCTACGCCAGGCAAGGTGAAAACGCTGAACCCCATCAGACACAGTCCCCAGATGCCAGTCAGGGCCACTGCGGCAGCATCGTCTCCTGACGGCTTCCAATGCCACGCCTGTACGGCCGGCCAGAGCACGATCCGTAGATAACAAAGCAGGGTTGGCACTCCGCCGATAAATAGCGTCCAGAGGTAACCGTTGTCGAAGAATTGATAGTCGCCTAGTCCGCGCCAGTACCAGGTGCCGTTCGGGCCCCTTCCCAGCAGCAGGTCGCGTAAGGGCACGACATCGAAAAAGGCGGCATACTGGCCACTCCGGGTGTCTTCCGCAATCCGCGCCTCCAGCCCCTCCCATCCAGACTCCAACGTTTGCGGCAAAGCGGCGTAGAACACCACAACAGCTACAGTCAAGGCTCCAGCCATGACAGCGAGCAATGGTACCGCCTGTACGATCGATCCCTTTTCACGCGCTCGCAGGATCACGAATAGCAAAATCAGCATGAGGGAAAGCAGTGTCAGCGAGCGGGATTGACTGCACAAGGCGAGCGGAATCATACAGGCGGCGGGAAGCGCACGCGGCAGCAGGGACCAGCTTTTCAATCGGGTTGCGGTCAAAAGTGTGTAACCGCCTAACCAGAGCAGCAGAATGCTGTATTCCGTATATCTGGAAGAGCCCGAATAGAACGTAAATCGCAAATCCACCAGCGTCCGAACTGCCAAAGCTGCCGACGCATACGCCAGCATTCGAATTGTCCGATTGATGGCTGGCCACAGGACGCGGTCCGTCCCCGCCAACACCAGCAAAACTGTCATCCAGACAAACGGGCCGGTGGCACCGAATACTTTTGCCGACAGCAGCTCCTCGGTGGAATAGCCGTACAACGCCCACCCTAAAGCCACCGCGAACAGCAAATAAAATGCAATGCGACTTCCCGGAGAGATGACCCGCCACTTCCCGTCGAGCGCGGTCATCAGACCCGCCAGCAGCACTGCCGCGATGCTCAAGCCGTGTGCCGAATAGTAAAACGGTGTCTTTACTAACTGCATCACGGATTTCCCCGTTGCATCTACGGTCGAGAAGGATCTCTCGATTGGATCGATGGCAGCCACCCAGGCTGTCACCAAGCCGAGCACGAGCAGCGCGGCAACGGCTTGCCGAACCAGTTGATGGTCTCGGACGGATCCGGGCACGATAGCAACAGCCCGCGCCGGTTGCGGTATCGCGATCACTGGCGCGAAAAGCTCAATTGCCGGTAGACGGCGGCACTCACCACCGCGCCGCCCACTGCAAACGTCAGCAGATGAGCCAACATCAATCTCGATGCGGTCGCGGCACTGCCAAACAGGCAAAATGCAAGCAGAAGCACCGTCTTTGAAACATCGATCCGCAGCATGTCTGTGGGCCGTCCTAGCGCCCACAACGCGCCGCTACCCACCGTGTACACCGCCATCACCACCGACGCCATAGCAGCCAGCGAGAGAACATCCGCGCCTGCCACAAATGCCGAACCATAGGAAGACATCAGGGGCTTGGCAAAGGCCAGCACGAAGGCTGCCGCAACGACCGTGACACCCACAGCTGCCGCAAAGGTAAAGGTCACAATGCGCCGGCACGCCATTTGATTTCCTTCACTGCGGTGATGAGACAGCATAGGCAGCGTCACTTGAAACAGCATCTGCGGAAGGAAGAGCAGCGCCGTCTTTAACTTGTCCGCGGCATTATAGATACCCAGTTGGGAGAGCCCTCCCGGGTGCCCCGACAGCAGCACGGTTACTGCCCACGTGGATCCAGTTAACAGCAGGCTGCTGATCCACAGCGATAGCGACGTTCCGATCACCTCGGCTTGCACTCCGCCGCGAAAGCTCAAGGGGATCGAGCGCGACCGGCACTGCCGCCGGACGATGGCGTGCCCGATCACAAATACAATCAGACTGACCGATCCGAAGGCCAGCACAGTCCCCAGCAACCCGCCCCGCTCGGCTCCCAACCAGACGAGAGGTAGAGTAAGCGCTCCTCGTGCGAACTGGATTTTGGTACTTGCCGAGAACGCTTCCAGTCCAGCCAGAACGCCGAATTGAATGCGGTTAAGCATGTCGAAGAGGAGCAGACCGCATGCTGCTTCCATCTCGTGTGACAGACCAGGAAAATTTGTGAAAGGGACACGAGACTGCAGCGCGATCAGCAACAGGCTGAGCGCCACACCAGAAGCAGCCGTTGTCACCAGAGAAAACCCGATCAGGTGTCCAGCGCGCCTGGGATCCGAGTTTCTCCAATTACTGGTGAACTTGGTAGTGGTGAGCGTTGCCCCCATTTCGCCGAAGGTGCCAATCATGGTAACGGTGCTTTGAATCAATGCAAGCTCTCCAAAGCGCGATACCCCGAGAATGCGCGCCACGAACACTGCCGCCAGCAAAGACAAGCCCTGCGAAAAAGCCGAGCCGCTCGCAAGCCAGACAGTATTGCTTGCCAAAGTAGTTCGTAGCGAGTCTCCGCGGATCATCAACTTGTCTTTGCGCCGGCCTCGGTTCGGTAATTCGTATACCTGTGATACCAGCGCAGGCTGCGCGCCGGATCCCACTTATTCAGAATCGTGCCTAGCAGGTTGCTGCCGTCGCCTATCAACCGTTGCCGTGCCAGAAGGAGAATATCCCTTGGCGTATCTTGCGCAAACACCAACACACATCCCGCCGCCTCCTTGCAGATAAAGCGCGCATCGGCCACGGACAACAACGGCGGCGTGTCGATGAGGACGAAGTCGAAGTTCTTTTTCAACCCGTCGAGGATGGTCCGCAGCTTTTCGGGGAAGAACAACATTTCCTCTTCCGTCGTCTTGCCGCTCGGAAGCAGGAACAGATTTGGAAGCTTCGTCTCTTTGACGGAATACTCTGCCCTTTGCGACAGCGCCTCGGATAAACCTGCGCTCTGATCCACTCCGAAAATCTGATGCAGTCGCGGACGCCGCAGATCGCCGTCAATCAAGAGAACGCGCCTGCCGCTCTGAGCGAGTGCAATACCAAGATTGCTTGTGATTGTCGTCTTACCTTCCTTTGCCGTCGCGCTAGAGAATGCAATCACCTTGCGGTCGCTGCCGCTTCGGTCTGAGAGCAGAATTGACGCCAACGTTAGTCGATACGGTTCGGCTTGTTCTCCGGGTAGTGTGAGGGAGGCGCCCTCAAGGTTACTGCCCAGAATCCTAGTCGGAGGTGCACTTGGCTGTAAGGCGAAGCGGAATAGTCTGCGCGCTGGAGCAGCCACAGGAATCACACCCAACTCGGGAAGGTTTAACTGAAAAACACTCTCGCCAGGGCCCTCGATGGTGATGCGCGCGCGCGCATGCTGTATCATCACCACCGTCCCAAGGCCAAGGCTGAACATCAAGCTTAGACCAATGTTCAGAGTGCCGCTGGGCTTATAGGGTTTTCGCGGTGGAGTGGCCGATTCAATCACATGAACCGCGTCCGCCTTCATAGCAGAAGCCAGATTAGCCTCGCCCACACGCTGCATCATCGAGTCGTAGAGCTGGCGCGTAGTGTCCGCTTCGCGTTTCAGCAGCGAATAGTGCAGAATCTTGTCGGATTCTTGAGCCATCACCGCCATCAGGCCGCGCGCGGTGTGGCGCAGTAATCCTTCGCGCCGCTCAGCCGATTCGAGCTCGTTTCTCGACCGGACCAGCACATTCGCGCGTTCTTTCTCGAAAGCTGCCTCGAGGGCCGCTACCTGCTGTTCAAGACTGACCACCTTTGGATACTTGGATGTAAACGAAGAGGTCAGGTCGGCCACCTGGCGGCGCAAAGAAGTCAGTTGTAATCGGTATTCGCGTAATGTTGCGTTATCGATCACCTCGGGCAAGCTGTCGGCTGAGGCGCGTTGTGCCTGTTCGTAGCGGGATTGCTTTTCCATGCGGTCCGCCTCCGCTTTCGAGAGTTCGAGTTGGAACTGCTTCAGGCGTTCTTCGCTTGTCGTGTTCTCCGCGCCCGCTGTCCCGGTAAGGAAGGTGAGATCAGACTCGCGCATGTAGCGTTGCAACGCATCCTCTGATTTCTGAAGCTTCGTCTTCACGTCTCCCAACTGCCGCGTCAGCCACTCACTGGTGCTTTGGATCGACTTCCAGCGAGTCTCGAGACTTACCTCGCTGAACGCAGTAATCAGCGCGTTGGCAAGATCGGCTGCTATGGCTGGATCAGTCGAATCCACACTGATCTCGATCACCCGCGTACCGGGCTGCGGCTTTATCTGCACGGACTGCGATGCCCGCAACATTGTCTCGCCATGCAGATCTAACCCCTCATCCCCGAGCGACTGCGGCCAAAAGGAATGGAGCTGCCTGTGCGCCGCCGCCGACACCCGCTTCTCCAGGTTTTTTGACTGCAGCGCCCGCTCCAATACCGGGCGGCTTTGCAGCGCTGCAATCTGCGTGCGGATGTTGAACTCTGGCAACTGGCCCCTTACCTCCGGTGACGTTGGGCTCACGTTGCGCATGTTGAGGAAGTCCTCGTTCAAGTTTTCGATCTCAATCAGGCTCCGGGCTTTAAAAATGCGCGGCTGTATGCGCGTCAATAGCCACCCGAGCAGCACGCCACAAAGCGCGAACAACACCAGGGCGGCTTTTCTGCGGTTCAGAATACGCAGGTATTCAAGCAGCGTTCCACCTTCCGGATCGGCCGCAACACCGTAACAGGCCGGACCGAAAGCGTCCTGGAGCAAAGTTTCGTTCGCCGGCGCCAGAGTTCGCCGGGGAGATGAGCTTAGAGTATTCACGTTTGCTTCGTCAGACATCGCAGCGTCACGCGCCAACCAGCCCGACCGTCAAGTCTGGCTTGGGCGCTGCCTTGCTCGTGGTTAAGGGTGGCGTGCGTCCGTCCCCATTGCGTCAGGGCCTGCGGAATACAGCCACGCCGGTTCCCAGCTGGATAGCAGCTTCTACCGCGCGCATGGCGGCCCGCTTTGGCACACTGTCGGGAACGAACAGGATATCTTCGGCCTGCATCGGCAGGTCGCCCGTCTTCCCTTCCAGAATCTTGCTCAGATTTACCGGAATTTCGGTGCGCGCCGCTTCAGCTGGCGAGCGTCGGAGAATGCGTGCGTGCTGCGGCTGCGCCATACGATCCAAACCGCCGGCCATGGAAACAGCCCGGAGCACTGTCACGGGCTCGCCGTCGTTTAGCAGAAAGCTGCCCGGCTTGGAAACTTGACCAACAACAAAGATCGATTCGCCGCGTGGCACCGAAATCACATCGTTTGGCCTGATCGCGATATTTTGCTCGGGAGTCTCGGCTCGCAGCAGCGACGTGATGCTTACCTTCGCTACGCTGAAGTGGCCAGTGGAGTCGTGCGCGGCGTCCGGAAGCGGAATCATGCCCCACTCCACTTGCCTGGTAATCTCCAGCACCGAACCCGCCGTCGCGTTGTCGATCCCACCGGCAAGCGAGAGCATCTCAAGCAGTGTCTTGCGGCCTTGCACTTGATGAACTCCCGGATTCCGCACCGCCCCAATCACTGATACGGGCTGGCTGCGGTATTCCGTAATCTTGAGCGAAACGTCAGGATGCTTGACATATGCTTCAAGCCTTCGAGCAATCTCTGCTCCGGCCTGCTCCGTCGTAAGGTTCGACACGCGGACCTGTCCGGCAAGGGGGAGACGAATGTAGCCGCTTGGATCGACGGCCATCGTTTGGTTTCGGATCTCCTCGACGTTCAGAACATACACTTCCACCTGGTCACCCGGGCCAAGGACATAATCCTGGGAGGATCGACTCCGCTCGTCCTCCCTCGTCCCTGGCACGCCAGGCGCCTGGTGCGTTTCTGCGACAGGTGCCGGCCAGACTTGCTGAGAAGCTCTGCAATTATCTACTTGCCGCAGTAGAGCTAGAATCATTAGGCCTCCCAGTACGTTCCAGCCAGTTTTGAAGCCTTTGCACATAGCTACACTTTCTGACAACTTAGAGTGATTCCCGGCTTTCCAGACAACAATTAGCAGAACAACGAAAAAGCACAATAAAAGTTGCGGATCTACTGCTTGAAACTCGAACTTTGTAGGCTCGGCTATGAGAGCTTGATTTTTGACTTTTGTTAAAAAACGTGCAGACTCTACAGCTGTCTGCTGGCTGTTGAGCCCACAAATGACCCGCCAAGATTCGTTTTGACACTTGGAACTTTGTATTCTGAACTTATTGCGACCGATAACGTCTCATATTCCAATTTAACGGCCACAGACCGGCGAAGCAGATTCACAGACACGACTAACCACTTGCCATCGCTGGCATGAACCACCTGACCTCGCACGCCCTTTAGCGCGCCATGGTTAATGGTGATTTCCTGCCCGGGATGCAGATATGTCCACGGCACCGCGGTGGGTGCCTGAAGCAAGGCTTCCCTAACTGAATCGATCTCTGATTCTGCAATACTTTCGGGCTTGCCGCTGCCTCCACCCACGATCGAAAAGACGCCCGGTGTCATGATCACCGTCAGACGTTCTGCGAGGTCGAGACGGCAGAAGACATAAGTCGAGAAGAGAGGAAGCTGATATGCCTTACCGTGTTTCACCCGGTGCGTGTAAGTGGGCAGGTAAGTCTGATACCCTTTGCGCTCCAGATTAAGAGCTACATATTTCTCGTGCCTTGTTTTGACACTTAATGCGAACCACGGCAGGTTAAGCACGTTCTGATCCTCACGGGCGCGGCAAAGCTTCGCCCTCTTAAGGCGTAACCGGGGGTTACACCGTTTTGCACATAATTTGGTGGCTACACCGTTTACAGGTAATCGGTGTAAAAGATATCCGTGCGACCTTATTCTTAATAAATGCGCAAACTTAGTCAAGACAAAAAAACAACCGGGCGTGATATCCGTAACAAGTTGTATTAGTTGATACTTAGATCGACAACTATTTCGGAGTACTAGGACGAACACGCGATATTGGGGAAATAAATTCGTATCATAATTGCATAAATCTGGCATTGCGATCCGACCCGTACCTTGTCCACGTATTTGTCCCAGAGCATGAGGTGGCCAGCCGGTAATGCGGGCCTCGCGACCCGGTGAGCGATGACCAAACGAAATCGGTCATCCCTTCCGCTTCAACGATGACTTACTTTCGGTTAAGAGCCTAAACGGCGGATCCAGAGCCAACCCTCGGCTGGATTTGCCCGATGCGGGAACACGTAGCAACGGCGAAAAAGGTAAGTACTGCCCAACAATGGCGGGAACAGAAGCGGCCCAAAATAGCTGCGAGCTTCGAATACGAAGTGTTGCGCCGTGTGCCGTTCTTCTATGCGACTACCTGCCACGCAGCGATTGTGACGCGTCGCAGGTGATAGGGATCGAGGAACTGCGCTGGTGGGCCACGAGACTTTTGATTGGCTGACGCCGAATGCCCAAGGCGAGTTGGACACCGATATGCGGCGTGCTGAACCGGACACGCGACTTAAGATGGGCGCCGGGGTTTGAAAACAAAGTTAAGAGGGTGTGTTTCTGCAGTTTCGAAGAGGCCATCGAGCAATGGGTGAAGCGCCTGGATGACATAGCGACTACTGCAACTGCGGGCGGGTTCGACTGCTGGAGGGCGGAGCCCACACAAGTGCAGCCCGCGATCTCCGGTCCGGCGTGCGTTCTGCAGTATACAGGTGGTTTGGATGCGCTGCGTACGAGCCTCAGATCGGCGTCCGCTTGCTTCGGCGTCGTGTCCTCTTTTTCGAGCGCCTTAACTTCTACTCGTCACGGATTCCGCGCCGCCCCACCTCGCTTTCCAGTTGTCGAAAGCCGCTTCGCTGATGCCGGTCTTCCGCTAGATCTGGCCGGATTCAATCAGGCCGCGCTCTGCTTCAGAATGGCCCGTAGGCCCCTGTTCTTAGTTGTTGGGGCGGGTCCAATGTTGCGAGTTGTCGCCGGTGCAAAAGCGTAGCTCCATGGCGAGGCCATCCTGGGTTCCTGGTGTGGCGATGCAATGACTAAAGGTATTGGAGACGGCGGATGTCAGCAGGTTGTTAGTGATTCCGAAGCTCCAGTTCTCATTTGAGATCTTGTTGCATGTCCACTGTTGAATCGGCGTTCCATTGACGGCTTTGCCGCGGGCATCCAGGCAGAGCCCGCTGGCTCTGTTGATCAGATGAACTCTTGTCGACGAAACGGAGTGTACGGTCCACTGCTGGGCGGCAGTTCCGTTGCAGGTGCTTTGAATGATCGCGTCTCCCTGGTTGTGGGATGCATTCACGGGCTGCAGGCACTTGGCGCTAGCGGCGCTAACCAGTTTGACAATCGCGTCTTCTCCTCTGGCAGGCGCTGCAATCGTCAGGCTAGTGGCCATCACGATTCCCAGGCTCAGTAAAGACGTGGCGCGTCGCCGCTTACAAAATCCATCGCGATCATGCGGTCGATGGCTAAGTGTATCTGGAGGTACGGGAGCGGAAATTTTCATGGTCATCTCGCTTTCACTTGCTCGAAGGAATCTTCTTCCCTGCAAGTGAGGCAAGCAGGAGACCACTCCTGGCTTGTGCATCAGGCTGGCTTCTAACTCGTCTTAGGTTCGCGCAAATAGTTTTGTTGTAAGCATTTATTGTTCTCGTCTCCGGATAGCAGTAGTCATTCCGAGTTACGGGATCATGGTGACCTCGTCCAAAACGGATAAGACATGAACCTTCCGGAGAGTGAACGTGTGCCCAAGACCTTTAAGAACCAGCTTGCAAAAGCCGACTTTGCTGAGCCCGACGGAATGAGATCATCTCACCCAGGAAGGCGCCTGTGAAGCTTGTCACTCATTGCTGTTTGTGTGTAGTCTTTTCGATCGTTGCTTACGGCCAGCAACCGGTCTCCATTCGTGTTGACGGCCTCCAACAAATCAGGCCATTCAAGCCGTCTTGGACGTACTTCGGCTATGACGAAGCGAACTATACCTACGCTGAAAACGGCAAGAAGTTGATCCAGGAACTAGTAGCTCTGAGTCCCAGTCCCGTTCACATTCGGACGCATTTTCTGCTCAACAGCGGCGATGGCGTAGCCGCACTGAAGTGGGGCTCCACTAACGCTTACACGGAGGATGCCTCAGGCCAACCGGTCTACGACTGGAAGATTGTAGACAGGATTCTTGACACGATCGTTGAAGCGAACGCCATTCCGTTTGTCGAGATCGGATTTACTCCTAAAGCGCTTTCTTCCCGCCCCGAGCCTTACGTTCCGGTTTGGAACCCGCATGGCAGGGGCGAAGACTACTTTCTCGGTTGGACTTATCCGCCGGCTGATTACACTAAGTGGAGTGGGTTGGTCTATCAGTGGGTTGTGCACGCCGTTGCCAGATACGGAGAAGCGAAAGTGCGGACCTGGAATTGGGAAGTCTGGAATGAGCCGGATATAGGTTATTGGCACGGAACGCCCGAAGAATATAACAAGCTGTACGACTACACCGCGGCTGCTGTGAAACGTGCCCTACCGACGGCTCGTGTGGGCGGCCCGGCATCGACGGGACCTGGTAATCCAAAAGCCGCCGCTTTCTTACGGCAATTTCTGGAACACAGCGCTTCAGAGAGAAACTCCGTTACCGGCGAAATCGGCGCGCCACTTGACTTTATTAGCTTCCACGCCAAAGGCAAGCCGGTGGTGGAGGAAGGACACGTGCGGATGGGCATCGCAGCAGAGCTTCAGGATATTTCGCGCGGGTTCGACATCGTAAATTCCTTTCCCAGCCTTCGCCACTCACCTATCGTTCTGAGCGAAGCAGATCCTGAGGGTTGTGCCGCCTGCTCGGCTCGCTTCTATCCCCAAAACGCTTACCGGAACGGAACGCTGTACCCCTCTTACGAAGCCGCGGCGCTGAAGGCGAGGCTTGCACTCGAATCGAGTAAGCAAACCAACCTTGAGGGCGTTCTCACCTGGGCATTTGAGTTTGAGAAGCAGCCTTATTTTGATGGTTTTCGAACCTTGGCCACCAATGGAGTCGATAAACCAATACTGAACTTCTTCCGCATGACCGGGAAGATGAGCGGTGGGGAGTTGGTCCAGGCAGAGAGCAGTGGCGGACAGACGCTCGACTCCATCACGACGAACGGTGTCATGAAGCAAAGTGTGGACGCTCTTGCTGTTCGCTTCATTCGCAAGTACTGTGTGATGGTCTGGAATTACAGCGACAAAGAGCTTGCTGACGAATCGGCCAGTGTCGAGCTGAAGATCTCCGGGCTACCCTCCGATCGCCGCCGCGTGCGGTTGCGGCACTACCGGATTGACGACCATCACAGCAATGCCTACACGGTTTGGAAGCAGATGGGTTCTCCCCAGCATCCAGATGCACACCAATACAGACAATTGGAACAAGCAGGTCAATTGGAGGAGCTGGAAACGGTCCGGAATATCAGAGTCAAGAGTCGCGAGGCAAACGTCAGCTTCACTCTCCCGATGCACGGCGTTTCCTTACTGGAATTCAGCTGGTGAAAGGGTTTTCGAGTGACGGACGAGATTCCGCTGCGATTAGTTCCGGCGGTGATAGATGATGCTCAGCTTTGTTTTGCCGACGATCTGGTATTGCGCAAGCCACGAATCTAACTCGCGATAGGCTTGCGGGCGCAGTTCTACGTTCAGTAGTCCCAGCCCGTCGATAAGCCAGGTGGGCGTGGATTGCACAAGCGCGATTCGGTTGGCTTGCGCGGGCCCGCTATAGATTGCAACGGCAGAGTGCAAGTGGCGATCGGCCGCAACGCCGGTTAGAGGCTGCGAATCCCAAAACAATCCCGGTGAGATCAGACGGCTGTAGACGTAGATGTCCGGGCGGTATCCCCAGACCAGAAGGGTGTCTCCTTCCTGTTTGCTTGCGTTCAAGAATGTGGCGACCCGTTGGCTATCTAAGTCGAGCGCCAGATCGCTCCAGTGCGGGTCGGTCTGTTGCAGAGCGCTGAAAGCCAAGGTGGCATAGCGCGGGCCAAATCGGATCAGAGGGATGGCGAGCGTGATCGCGATGAAAACGGATACCAGTCGAGGTCGTTCGCGATAGGCAGCGGTTATGCCACAAGCACTGGTCAGCACGAGGGGCGGTAGCAACTGCAGATAGTAATGTGGGGCAAATCGGCCCCCGAGCGCGACGGCTGCGAAAGAGAGCAACAGCCATCCTCCGAGCTGCCAGCGCTTGGTTTTCAGAAAGTCAGCAGTTGCGCCAGCCACTAGTGCGAGATGGAAGCCTGCCCAGTGCATCGTTCGGGCAAATCCGGTGGCAATCGGTTGCGCCTCTGGCGACCCTGCAGCATAGCGTGCGCCCCACCGCCAAACCTGCTCCATGTATCCCGGCCAGGCGCCTGCAAGCAAGAGGGCGCTGACGCTTGCCAGAGAAATGCCGCTAAATCCTGTGCCGAGCCACAGCAAATCAGGCCATAAGAACAATGAGCAACTAGCGAGAACAAACAGAGCTTTGATGTTGGCCAGGAAGCCTGCACCGCAAGCGATCCCGGCCAGCAACGGCCTGTGGCGGACAGCAAAATATATTGCAGCGATGTGGGGCAGCAGAAGCAGAGCATCGGCGGCAAAAGCGACCACCGCGGAGGGCAAATAGAACGCGAGATAAAAGGCAAGCAGCAGGGCCGCGATGATGCCCTCCGCCGGACCTTTCCACCATCGGCCCAATCGCTCGATCATGGCGCAACAAGCGGCAGCATAGGCGGCATCCAGCAGCCGGAGGGACAGTCCCCCATGAGCGCCATTCAGCAGATAGTAGAGGGCCGTGAGAGGTGGCTTGTCGTACCAGAAATCGCGGTACGGGATTCGGCCTGCAAGAGCGTGGAGAGCCGCCGCAATGTGGTAATCCTCGTCAGCCCATAGAACGTTCGAGTGAGCCAAACGAAGGCAGCACAGTAAGGCAATCACAACCGCTCCAGCCAGCCTTACCGAACGCGACATCACGCCGTATGATGAGGTATGGCCGGGACGCGAACGCTGGAAACCGTTGAGATTTCAAAATCATACAACGGCCGCAAAGTGGTCGACAACGTTTCCGTGCGAGTGAGCCAGGGAGAAGTGGTGGGATTGCTGGGTCCCAATGGCGCGGGTAAAACCACTTCGTTTTATATAGCGGTCGGGTTGATCAGCCCCGATTCCGGAAGCGTATTACTGAATGGCGAAGCGATCACGCGCCTGCCGATGTACCAGCGTGCGCGGCGAGGGATCAGCTATTTGCCACAGGAAGCGTCTGTGTTCCGTAAGCTCTCGGTCGAAGACAATCTAATGGCTATCCTGCAGACTCTTCCGCTTACCAGACGCGAGCGGCATGAGCGCATGAATCAGCTGATCGACGACCTGGGCCTGGAAACCGTTCGTCACAGCCGCGGTTACGTTCTTTCGGGCGGCGAACGAAGACGTGTCGAGATCGCCAGATCGTTGGTCTTGCAGCCGGACTTTATCCTTCTGGATGAACCGTTCTCCGGAATCGACCCGATTCAGGTTCATGAGCTGCAGGGCATCATCGGCAATCTGAAGGAACGCGGGATCGGAGTTTTGGTAACCGATCACAACGTTCGAGAGACGCTTGCGGTGACAGATCGGGCTTACATCATCAGCAATGGGCGTATCTTCCGGGCGGGCTCACCGCAGTCGTTGAGCCACGACTTAGAAGTACGTCGGGTCTATCTGGGAGAGAACTTTTACCTTCCGCCGCGACTTGCGAGTTAGAAGAGATTTTGCCACCGGATTGTTTGGAAATAAAATTGCTACACAAATGCCAACCCGGTGATAAACTGACGCCATGAGCTCGCTGTCCCAACGCCTACATCTCGGAGTACAGCAGCGACAAGTCCTGACACCTGGCTTCGTCCAGATGGTGGGTCTCCTGCAACTCAACAGCCTCGAGCTGAAAGACCTCATTGTGAACGAGATTGCCGAAAACCCGGTTCTGGAGGAGTCGGGCGAGGGTATTGAAGACTTGACACCGGGCGAATTGCAAGCGCTGCTTGAACGAGATGGCGTGAAGGATCCTGATGTTGCGAATCAGAGTGATGGGGAACTAACGCTCGAGACGATTGGCGGCGCGAGTGTTGCCGCTGAGGAGCAGGCAAAACCTGATCCCTTTGAACAAATAGATTTCGGAACATTCTTCGACGAGTATCTTGACCCGGGTTTCAAGAGCCCTGCGTCGGAGTCGGTAGAGAAGCCGTCCTTCGAGACATTCCTCTCGTCTCCCGTCACGTTGAGCGACCATCTGCAGAGCCAACTGAGCGTGCTTGTGCTTGCTGACCGCGTTCGCGACGCCGCCAACAGCGTCATTGGCAATCTCGAAGAGAGCGGTTATCTGCTTTCGACCCCTGAAGAGATTGCGGCGACCGAGGGGCTTTGCCTTAAGGACTTGCAGGCTGGCCTGCGAGTGGTACAGAGTCTTGATCCGAGTGGCGTAGCAGCGACAACGCTGCGCGAGTGCCTGCTGTTGCAGCTGGAATCGATGGGCTGCCGTGACGGAGTAGCCTGGGTAATCGTGCACGATCACCTGAAGCTGCTGGAAGCACGGCAGATTGCCCAGATTGCGAAGTTGATGGGCCGTCCGAACGATCATATTCAGATTGCCTTACATGTGAGCCGGCGCCTGGATCCTGCGCCGGGCCTACGCTTCTCGAGCGGCGGCGCGCGGCAGGTAGCACCGGACGTCTACATCTCGAAAGATGGCGACGATTACCTGATTACCTTGAACGACGAGGAAATCCCGCAGTTGCGACTCAACGGCGAGTATCGTCGGATGGTAGACCGCAACCAGGAACCTGACCGGGAAGTTCGTAACTACGTCAAGGAACGCTACGCGTCCGCACTGCAGCTCATCAAGAATATCGAGCAGCGCAAGCAAACCATATTGCGTGTCTGCCAGTCGATTGTGCAGCGCCAAGGCGACTTCCTGGAACACGGCATCGACCACCTGAAGCCGATGATGATCAAGGAAGTGGCCGAGGAAATCTCCGTTCATCCTTCTACGGTGAGCCGTGCCGTGGCGGGTAAGTACACCCACACACCGCAGGGCGTGTTCGAGTTGCGCTATTTCTTCTCGGAGGCGGTAGGCGGACCACAGGGCAGCATCACGCCGTTATTGATTGTCAAACGGCGGGTTAAGAAGATGATTGACGACGAAGATACATCGCGACCTTTCACCGACGATCAAATCACGGCGCGTCTCCAAGCGGAAGGGATCCAGGTAACTCGCCGTACTGTGGCAAAGTACCGCGAAGATCTTAAAATTCCGTCGACACATCAGCGCCGCGTTCGCGCCTAATTACTACCGCAAGGTGACGAGGCTAACGAGCCTCCTGTCGTTCGAGGGCGAATCATGAAGTTGATCTACTCTGGGAAAACCAAAGACTTTACACCCGAACTCGAAGAGAAGGTGATGGTAAAGCTTGCCAAGTTGAGCCGCATGGCCGAGACGCGCGGAGAGCGTGAGATTCATGTGGTTCATCGGATGGAGCGGCATCTGCACCAGACCGACATTACGATGAATTTCTATGATCACGCGCTGATTGCGCAAGGCAGCGATGCCGACCTTCCCACGTCGGTGTTGAATGCGATCGAAAGGCTTGAAAAGCAGCTGCAGAAACTTCGTGAGCGCTGGCGCGATACCCACCGGGATTCGGAGAAGGTAAGGCAAAGCAAGGAAAACTGGGACTCGGTGCCTGCCGCCGAATCGTCGAGCAATGGCGCAGTTAAGCCGAAAGTATTCCGAGTCAACTATGACGACGGGCGAAAGCCCATGACCTTGGAAGAGGCGATACTCGAAATAGACGGGACTGACTATGTTGTTTTTCGAAATGCCGATCGAAATTGTCTGTCAGTGCTGGTGAAGCGCAGCGATGGAAATTTTGATCTTATCGAGTCTTGACGTAGATCTCTCGTTTCCCAATTTTCTAAACAGCTAGAATGGCAACCGACCGGAAGAAGGCCAAGCGCGTCGCCGCGAAAAAAAAGAGCGGGACGGGCGAGTCCAG